>APFE031036654.1:13721-102151 GCA_000404065.3 Pinus taeda | reverse complement strand
TTAATAAATTATATTTTATATTTATAAATTTTTAAGACCCTAACGCTCCCCCATGTTTCCTAAAAAATGGTAGGGAGCTTTTGCATAGGCCGCTCTTGCGCCCCCTCGCTCCCTCGCCCCCTTGTCCCGGACCCTTGGTGGAACATTGGTTCATGGTAATGTTAAATTCTTAAAGTAAAAGTGATATTCTCTTTTATTTTTCATTTTCATCCTTTTACTTAAATTTTTAACATTACCATGGAATGACTTAGGATGTTTGAGAGTGGTTTCGCTCTCATTGGATTTCATATGAAGAAAGTAGAATTTTAGATCTCACTCAAAATCCAACAGACTTATCTGTTTTTCAAGATTTCAGGATTGGGGGGATTCCAATGTTGCCATTGGATTTTATCATGTACTAGGGTATGGAACTTGTATTTAATCAAGAGAACCAAGCCCTCTATGCAGGGGAGACTCCCAATAATCAATAGCATATAGGGTACTAGGGTATGAAACTTGTATTTAGTCAAGAGCACCAAGGTCGTTCGACTTTGTAAGAGAAGACTCCCAATCAAGCATGAGACAAGAAATTAGAAATTTCTCGTGGCTGATTTTGGATATTTCTATTTTCATTATGTGATCGATCATTCATGAGTAAATGTGATGTAAATTTAGAGACTTATAGTTTATGCATTCACAATTGACAATTTTATCATAATGTAATAAATTAGAATGTACCTTATATGCTTTATAATTGCACATATTTCTTAAATGTCCTAATATATATATATATATATATATATATATATATTTGCATTTCCTCGTTTCCAAAATTTGGGGAGGTCGCGTTTCATATCGGTTCCCGTTTCGGAAACTCGTACCCGTTTCCCCGTTTTGTGCAACCTTGCCTGTAGCATATAGTTTGTTGCTGCCTGCATGTGAAACTAAGGACATTGGGTGGAATGAGTTAGCAGTGGCTGAAGATGATGTACAATGGCTGTGTGTTTGACAGAGTACTAGGCTAGTTGCTATGGCCAAACAAGGAGGCCGAGAGGGAGCAACAGTGACAAAAGGACTTGCTCACGTGTCAAAAGGAGCAGCAGTGGCAAAAGGACTTGCTCATGTGACAAAGGGAACAACAATGGTAGGAGAATTTGCTTTTGTGACAAAGGGAGCAACTAGGACTACCACATGAAGACTTGCTTCAGACCTTAGAGGGACATGGCTGGGCCACTTCATTCGAGACATGACACAAAGAGGAGCAAGAGAGCTTCGGTACATATCCATGGATGAGCAGATTGTGGACATACTTCAAAGACGGGTCTAGTATGATGTTGAATGTCTCCCTCATTGGAAGGGAATGATGAGGTCTTTGCAGGATTGGGTTGACCATGTCTTGAAGCCATAAAGGACTTCGACCAAGAGGAGATGAATACATTTACCTTTGAAGCCAGAAGGACTTAGCTAGGTCATAAAGGATTTTGACCAAAATGGTGAATGGCCCAAGGCAATTACAGGGGCAAACTATAAGATAGATTCGCCTCTGATGCTAGAAGGACTTGGCTAGGTTGGCAAGAGGTGAATGTGCCAGGGAAATTATAGGATTGGACTTGGCTATGTCGAATGAAGGAGATAGATGTAATTCACCTTTGAAGCTAGAAGAAATTTGCTAGGTCATAAAGGACTTTGATTAGCAAGGTGAATGGTCCAAAGGCAAATTCTCTTCTGAGAAACTAGAAGAACTTGGATGCTAGAAGGACTTGGCTGGGTCATGACCAGAGGAGATTGATACATTTTCTTAAGAAGCCATAAAGGACTTTCGCCAAAAGCCTTGGATGCTTACATATGAGGGAGTTGCATTGCCCATTCCAGGATGGAGTTATCTTACATGGCAAGCTCATAAACGCTTCCTAAAGGAGGAGAAATTTCAGCTAAAGGAGAATTTGTTGCGGCCAAGGAGAATGCCTCCCTCGCTAAGAGGGAGTGTTGATTTTTGTGTAGTGTTGAGAGGTATTCCTGCATGCCAAGAGGACTCCTAAGTTGGCCTAGAAACTTTATGGAAATTAAAATAAAATAAATTCTATTTTTGGGTTTCATGTAGGCTCAAAGGGACAAGTCGGCCCCAACATGAAAGGGTGTGTCCCTTGTGGTAAATCCACCCATTTGACTTGTATATATACACATGATGTAGGACTTCATTTGTCTCACTCAATAATCATGTCTTATATAGAAGACACTCGTGGGAGTAGAAATAAGAATGAAATGGCAAAAGTTTGGACTTGATTTTTGGCTCATATTTCTAGACTTTTATTGTATACTGTTAAGTTTAGGTATGTTCTATGCTAAAAGCAATTTATTTCAATTTTCGCAGTTAGCTCAATATCTTTTCCAGATTAGCAATCACATCGGCATAATAGTAAATTGCAGATAGAACATAAACATAAATCGCAGAAGACAAGCCAAGACAAGAGGACACAAGATGTGGCGCTAGCCAGGGACAAACCCCAATGTGGGGAAACCCTTCATCAATTCTTCTTATATGTTCTTCAATAGTTCAACAGAGAGAGAGAGAGAGAGAGAGAGAGAGAGAGAGAGTACATATACATCAGAAGTCAATATTTTGACTTGTCATAATAAGAGTAGAGATCATCTCTAAGAAGATGATACATGAGGTAGCTGAACTTAGTTGAAAACATGTTGCTTCAATTGATTCTCCAAGGTGACTCCATCACCATGCTGCACCTATCATTGTGCTGCACCTCATCATCATGCTACACCTCACTGTGCTGCACCATGCTGCATCCATCATCACTATGCTGCATCTCATCATGCTTCACTAATCATGACTGTTCCCATCACTGTGCTTAATGTATACTGCAATGTATCATCACTTCAACATGCTGCTTCAATACCTTTTGCAGTTGCACTATTCACATCATGCTCATCATCACCAAGCTGTACCAATGTGCTGCACTGTACTTCATCCATGCTGCCTACAACAATCACTACATTTATCATGCTTCTTTGTGCACCTTACTGCATCATGCTGCCCATGCATCTCACTGCACTATCACTATGCCTTACTGCAGTTTCAGGTCTGCAATATAGTTGTTGTGACTATGACTGGTTAGGGCATATTGGCAGCCCCTAAACAGTCACCCAAACAACCCTCCTTGGCTGCGGCCTATACTAGGAGAGATGTTTACCTGACTTGATGTTGTTCTGGGCATGAACAACCCTTAATATACCCTATGCTGCCCTTCAACAGTGAGGTAGGGCCTGTAGCCTAACCACAACAATCTATGCTGCCTCTCCCAAGGCTTCTCCACCCAAGACCACCTCAAACAACCCTGAAACTTATCTTCCCTATCTCGGCCTTCAAGAACAGACTTCAGATTTTGTTCAACCCATGAAACAGTCCTCCAACCCATGCTGCCCTAGCCTCCCATGCTGTGGCCTCAAAATAGAGATCTTCCTTTAGACCTGCGGCTAGGGTTAGTGCTTGAATGCACAATAGTTTAGGGCATATAGTAAACCCTTATAGGACAGCGAGGGAGCCTACTCCAATCTCCTTCATGACAACGGTGAGGGTCTCCCTTTGGACAACATATTAGACAAGGGCTATCTTTTATGATAGCGAAGAGGATTAGGGCATCTGCTTCTTAATATGATAATGTCTTGGATCTATGCGTAGGGCTTTCATGAGCTAGGGCATCATCCTCTAGGACTGTGTTTTTCCCTTAGAGATTCTTCTTTCCACTAAAACCCAAAACAAGTGGAGAAGAAGAAATCTCAAGAGAGTTGTGTGTATAAATGACTTGCAAGGCACTTGTATTTATACTAAAACGTGGAGCACAAGTGGGGGCAGTTTGGTTGCTCGCTGACCTTGACGAATTGTCCCTTAACACAAATAAATTCATATCTCCATGAATACTTATCGAAATCGGATGATCTTTAGATCAATCCTACACCTCTCGATGAGAGGAATCCAAGAAAAATATCAGCTGCTATAAATAAAATGACCCACATGGAGTTTGGCCCTAGTTGCCAATTTTAACACATACCTTGCTGAAAAAGAATTTCTCCTAGAAGAAGAGTTGCTGGGTTTTCTCCCGAGTTTGGGTTTCCTCGAGAAAATTTGTTGTCTCTATTGAGCATGGCTATCACATTTTGATCTTATTATTTCATTGCATTACTATTGATATTTTCTGTGTATAATTGCTTAATGATATATATGGCACAAGCTATATTAATTGAAAATCGTTAGAAATTAATTATTAGATAAGAAGATTGGTTTCTACTATGTATTATTGTAGAAAAATTCAACACATACAAGGTATTGAGCCTACATATTTAATTTTGACTAGGTCAACCTTCCACATAAACCTTCTTTACAATAATGTAATAAAATATGGTCCTAGCCATAATTACAGATACATAGTGATACACATAAATGGGCCATGGGCACATGTATAGATTACACCAATAATTCTAACGCCCCCCTTTGAGTTGAAAGGGAGCCACTGAGAGGATTCATTACAATACAAGATTATGAAATCTACTTTATCCTTAATGTCGAGTTAAGGGCAAGATCACTCCCCATCAAGTTCATGTTACTTCTTCATAGAACCATCAAGATCATCCATAGTTAACATTGAGCTCCAAAAAGATTGAGTTGTTAGGTGTAGAAGTTTGGTAGGGACATCAAAATACTGAGTAATAACTCATGGTGGGAAAGATTTTACATGATAGTGCTTAAATGGGCCAACAAGCACTCAATTCCATTAACTTTGTCTTGAAAATATTTAGCAATTTGAGCAAGAAGGGTGTGTGGTAGAGGAGATTCCTTGCAATAACACATGGATTAACCAAAAAGAAACTATGTTGCATAAACAAGAATGAAGGAAGAGTAACTAGTGTAGGTGAATCATGCATCACCATCATCATTAACTATTGGAGTTGAGTTATTAAGAGAATCTATGACATGAGGATTGGATGAACCACTAAAAAGAGCATCATCATTTGTAGCTTGAGGATTGGGTGAGCCATTAATAAGAGCATCATCATATCTAATGCGAGGAATGGATGAGCCATTGACATGAATATCGCCATTTGCAACATGAGGATTGGATAAGCCATGAATAAGAGTGTCTTGAGAAGGTGAAGAGACATTTGCAATAGAAATACTATATGAATTGTCATCAAGGTCCACATTAGCCATGGAAATTTCCCCTATATTGTGGAAGTACTTGATAGGTGCTCTGTAAAGCTCTAACTGTGCAATTTTAACCAGACAGTAACTGGAATTTAAAAATTTAAATGTAGAAGAATACTTGGAAATCTGTTGAAGGTGTTTTGGATTGTGGTTGTTCTCGCTGTTGCAGTTACCAAATCGCCCTTTTCCTCCCAGCCTATTCGGGGTCTACCTAAACAATCCCCAGATCCGAAGACAAATCTTCTGGTCCCCGTGCCCAAATTTCCAAGAACAATCAAGCTCAATCTCTCTGTCTGTGGATCTGTTGGGAATTTCTTTCCTATCTTCGTAATACTTTTCCCAAAAATCTTGCCCCTGTTATGGCCTCTTCGACTCCCTTATATGCTCAAACACATTGTCTCCCAACCTCCTTGCTCTCAGTCTCCTTCCTTCCATCGTCTCCCGATTCCTTTCGCTATCACTCTCCTACCTTCTCAACTCTTCTTTTCCTTTTGGTTAGAGGCAGTCATATTATATAACTAAGTTAGATTTGATTGAGTTTGGTTATTTCACCCTTAAATAATATGCTTTGTCGACTAGTTTTATTCCATAGATTTTATTTAGGGGATTATATTTTATTCAAATATCTATGTCCTTTGTCCTTTTGATATATTTATATTTATATTTATTATATTTCTTTTAGTAAAGTAAAATATATAATTCATTTGGTTAATATGTAAGAAATAATATATATTTTAATTCACTTTTATTTTATACAATCCTTTGTACTTATTGATATGTATATTATTTGAATAGTGCTTTGATTAGTGCCATTTATAGTGTTGGTACACTTAATAAGTACCCGGCTCTACATATTCATTACATTCTGGTGAATTATGTATTTACTTAGTACTTCAACAATTAATTCACTACCCTGTACATAGACATTTTCCATTATCAACTAATATATATACTAGTGCTACACATGCGATGCATGCATATGTAGCTATCATATGTATGCCTCGTATACTTGCTAATATTCCTATGTTCCCTGTAATTTGATGGGTCATTACATGCTCATAGAAAGAGAGAGAGGACCAACATCATATGTGAGGAACGGTTGATTAAAACATGACAACAATCATGTAGAAGATGACTGACATGGTAATGAGAAAAGGCATGATCCATGGAACCATGTTGAGATTCATTTGAAAAATCTTTCAAAGGAAGTAACGAGGGAGAACTTGGTGGACAATGAAGAGGAACCCTTTCAAAAGTAGCCTCTATATTCAACCTCTTTGTGACTGGGCAATATCCCTAAAAAGTTTCGTTGTAGCTAACTAGAGTGTTGCAAGAGTTTGGAGATGTTGACGTTTCTCCTTTCATTTGGAGCATGGGGCCAAGCACTAGATCCAAAAATTTTAAAATGTGAAATAGAAGGTTTGTTGCCATAACACTTTTCAATGGAGTTGTACTTGTGACAACACGAGTAGGTGTTCTATATATGATATGGATTGCAAAAGCAAACACCTATCCCCAAAATGAGAGATTCTTTTTCTTGAAGCGAAGTATGTAGTGAGCCATCTCTACGATAGCCCTATTCTTCCATTTTGCTATTCCATTTTCTAGTGGAGTGTAAGGACCGATTCTTTGCCTAGAGATGCTCGCGATATGAGAAAGACTAGAAGGCATCACTAATATATTCACCTTCGTCATTAGTCCTTAAACACTTGAGCATTTATGTTGCTTTGATTTTCCACTAGAGGTTTGAGTTTCTTTTAACTTTATGATCAACTTGTCCTTAAATTTAAAGGTGTATAGCCATAGAAAGTGTGGAAAATCATCAATGAAGGTGAAGAAGTACTTAGCTCCCCCAATAGGACCTGTATGTATAGTCCCACAAATGTGACTATGAATTAGTACAAGAGGCTAAGAAGCTTGCCTTGCTTTATCATCGAGAAAGAACGATTGATTATGTTTCCCCATTGCAAACCCTTCACAAACCAACTTGGCGATTCAATTTGTGGAAGGTCATAAGATATACGAAGATGATTAATATGTTGCCAAGAACCAAAGTTGGTATGATTGAGATGCTAGTGCCATTGCATACAAGTGTCATTGATTTGGCTATGATACCAACAAACCGATTTCTTTGTGGGTAAGGAGCTTTCCCCATTGTGTACATAAGCTTGGATTAGTCATGACAAGCACTTTGAGATCATCGTTAAATTGTTCTTTGCAACCTATTGATCTGGTATATGAAAAGCACCTCTAAACTTTTTCATATCAATGATCGCATCACCACAACTCGTTACTTGTATGCTAATTGCACCAATAACCATTTTCTGTCTGTTGCGCTACTCTGTAATTAGAGTGAAAGTGTTCTTGTTTAGTCATGCTTTAGGTAGGTCCAGAGTCAATAATCCACACTTGCTAAGAATAAGAGGACCAAAGTGCAAAGTTTATTTGCCCAATGTGCACCATGATACAGTAAGATAACATAAATAGGATAAGATAATTTATTTAATGTTCAATACATGACCAAAACTAGGTCAACAAGATTGTACAATACGTAGTGTCGATACAAAGTGGTAATGGCGAGGTCACTCCTATAAAAGCAAGAGAGAAAGTAAAGCTGATATATAATATCTAAACTCTGATGGCTCCCTGAATGGGGGAAGGAAATGGATTCCAAATGGCCATACAGATTTGAAGGAAGGTTGCCTCGATTTCCATGAAAACTGTAATTTTCAGGTTTGCTGTTTGATTAATTCTCAAAGTTTCCTTTGTAAGGGAGCTCTTGTAAGTTCTGAAAATAAATTTTGAATGATGGAGTGATCTAGAAGGGCAGAAATTTTTGTGCACTGTGATTGCTTTTCTTGTTTTCCACTGCATGCAAAAGTTAATATTAACAGCAAGTGACCAAATCTGATCCATTTACTTAGTTGGTTTTAGGATATTTTAACAATTATAAGTGAATATCACTGCTGGCATGAGAGGAGTGGAATTAGTATATAATTGGATTTTTCCCAAATTGAATTATCTATGCATTGATTTGATGAAGTACTGAAAAGTGTAGACCAGGATATGATTGATTTTATGCTTTGCATAGTGCTTTCTTGATGTGATAGGTTATTATAGTATCAATAGGCATGCTTATGGATTTTAGAGATTGAAAGCTTTTGAATGAATTGTTATGTTATTTCCAGGGACTCGTATGTGGCGCAGAGGAGCTGATTTAGATGGAAATGTTGCCAACTTTGTCGAAACTGAACAAATCTTGGAGGCAAATGGATATCTAGCATCTTATGTGCAAGTAGGTTTTCTTAATCCTAGTTCTCGTTTTTCACAAGTTACCTATGTTGGCTCTGTTATATAGAAAGTCACTTAATAGAGGGAGAAAGAGTTAGTTGAAGTTTAGAGACTGTTTAGGACATGAGGACCTTCAGCACGCTGGTAAAATATATGTAATCCTTGTTTAGATGCAACATGAATTAACGAGAATGTTTGCTTTGTAGTTTGAGCATTTTAGTCTTTTCCAAACTTTGCAGGTAAGGGGATCTATCCCACTATTATGGGAGCAAGTTGTGGACCTGACATATAAGCCTGACTTCAAATTAATAAATCTGGAAGATGCAGTGAGCATCCTAAACTTACTTGGTTATAGGGCTTTCTTTGCACTTTCTCTATTATAGTCAGTTCCTAAAATATTTCAGCAAAATTAAATTTCACTAGTTAGTGGCATACACATTTTCAGCTGCATAAATGATCTCTTACATTATCTGTAATTATTTCACACTTTTTTTGTCATTTAGAATGAGCCCATTGCATTGTGCTCCTCATTAAATCTGATTTATAACTGCAGCCCAAGGTAGTGGAGCGCCACTTTTCTGATTTGAGGAGAAGATATGGATCTGTTACAGCTGTAGATTTAGTCAATCAGGTTTGATTAGTGACCTAACCACTGTATTTTTCTCATTTTTTATGAGAATGAATAATGTTGTAATTATTAATCCAGAATATACTTTGTTCTCATATCATACAACTATAAAGGATGGAAATTTATTTATTCTTTGTTTTTTTTACTTTTGCTGAGACAGCATGGACGTGAAGGCCTTTTGAGCCAAGCTTATGCAAATGCTGTGCAAGCCCTTGTCAATGATGAGATAAGGTACATAGCTATTCTGATATTGCTCAGGATTTCCTTTATCTTCTTTTTGCCAGTAATTTGTGTGCTGCTTTCTGCTGATAGTTTAAGTTCTACTTGTACCATTCTTATTTATTTTGTCTGAAGTCTCCATGGTGATTATAGTATGTGATTTCAGATACGTGCATTTTGATTTTCTTCGAGTCTGTGGACATGTACACTTTGAGCGCTTGTCCCTTCTGTATGACCAAATTGCGGATGATGTTAAGAAGCACAGGTTTGTTCATTAAATTGCTGGATTCATACCTGTGTCTTTACTTTCAATCCTTGCTGTTCTTTTCTTGACAATTTGCAAGATCATGTTTTTGCTCTGCTTGGCCAAATGGATTTGTGCACTTTGATACGTTGAGATTAACCAATTGCAGTGTAGCCTCTAGAAATGGATGACCATGGCATTCAAGATATATTTGAATATTTCTGATGGGAGCAGGGTTGGAACTTGGAAGTAGGAATCTGACTTATTTGGAATTTGAAAACTTCAGAACTTGCTGCGAGGAAGAGATGTAATTGAGGGAAAAAGGACTTTTATTGAAGTCTCTGACTGTTTACATAGAAGACTTGCGGCAACTTTTATGGGCTACTCCCTTATGTAAACCGTACAATCAGTTACTAACATGGATTTATTACATTGAAAAACAACTATGTTGAGCAATGACTTATATTAAAGATAACAAGTAATGTTGCCAATGAGGCCTTTGTTCCCTAACAAGGACCAATGAGTCTTTAAGCTGTTTATTGGGGTTCTATTCTTGCTTTGTCTGCCCCACACAGATGGCATATTTAAAAAATAGGATGAGGCTAGGTGCAAGTCCCAACTGATTGTTGCGGAATATGACTATCACCTAAATTGAAGGATGTTTGAGTTATGCAGTGTAGCCCCTAACTTTAGGCCATGTTTCTCTGAGCAAATTATAAAGAAAAAAAGTAATACTAGCATACTAATGAATATTGATGCCATTACATATTAATATAAGATCACGTGACTCTAGCCCAAGGCATCAGCTCAACTGGTTGTTGTTAATGTTGCTGGGCATTTGGCTAGTTTTGTGCCAGTCGGTGCTTGGTTTGTGTTGAGACCTAATCATAGGGATTGCATGAACCATTGTAAATAGCGTAAATAAATAATAGAGAAAATGGAGAGCCATCAGGAGATGAAACTCAACAGTCACTCCCTCATGTATATAATAATGAACAGCCTAAATGAATATAGAATCTCATTTTTGAGGAGTTACCCCCTGGCCTGACATGGTATCAGAGCACAGGTCCCATCCTCTATCTTTGGCATCCCATTATGCCCTTGTAACTCCCTTCTGCCATTTTTTTTTCCAGTCTGTCCTCTACCCCTCTCCATTGATAGAAAGTTTGTCTTTCCATGCATAATCTCTGTGTTGAATACTGTCTTGCATAATCTTTGCGTCTGCATTGAACATTGTCTTGCTTTTGCTATGTATCTAGCCCTCTAGAGCTCTGAGTCGAAAGCACAAATTCAAGGGTGCTCTCCCACTCGGCCTCCTGTGAGCGTGGATCAAACGCTGGCTTGAAAGAATAGTTGCATGAGACCTGTATTCAAGACTAGTGTGTGGTATGTTGGGTCATATATGGCATATTATGTGCATTCGGCTTTCCCTCTAGGTTAGCTATCTTTATCATCAACTAAATCAATTTATGTGTGTTTTTATTTTACTCCATTCCATTGCATAATAGATATTCCAGCTCCATACTATACCCACTGCGTTTTACATACATTTTTCACATAACGTTGGCCTCTGGCATAATGTATGGCCTATGTTGCATACGTTGAACGTTGATGTTGAATAACATAACTGCTGCACTGTGTGCATACCACACTGCCCATACCTCTGCTCCCATATGCTGCCATAGGCACTGTTTGAACGTTGCCATACAACGCTCCCTCTCACCATCGATTCTGTAGTCAACTCCCCTCCATACTCCGCGTAATACCCTCGCCGACATCATGCCTACCCCCGCGGCATCACACCTATCCGCTCCCAGTTTTATGCCATAAATGATTGTTATCCAAAACCTCCAGATTCATAGCTAAAGATACAGACTATCGTGATCTGAAATTAAATAGTCTTCACAAACAACAAAGTCCGGACCTGCTCTGCAATCTTCCACAGTGATATAACCTGTCGCATATAACCAACATCGCCACGGGTTTCTGCCTCTCTTTGCATTCAGATTGGTTGCTTTTCGTCGATTTGGTACATTGTAGGAGTTTTCTAGCTCAAGGTTCCGTGGTTCTCTGAAGCTCTGTGTTTTCCCCTCTATCCTATATATCAGAGTGCAATTGTTTTTTAAAATTTTTACACCAGAACTGCATTTTTCTCCACCAAAAGTACAATTTTATACATTGGCAGCAAAAGTATATTTTTTTTTTTACAGTTCACAGTTTTTTAAAATGCACTCATTAATATCTATTGTGGGAGTGGTCCTCAATGGGAAAGAAAATTATCCTGAGTGGTCTCGGAAAATCAAATACACTCTCATTTTTAATGAGCTGTGGAAAGGAGTATGTGTTGGAGACTGAGACAAAGAGCTAAAACAACCTACCTCAGACAAGGAATTCACCATTTGGGAAAATAAGAACAACAAGGCTTATGCATTGATTGTAGCATTAGTAAATGAAGAGGTGAGTCGCCATATTTCACCATTTTCAAATGCTTTCGAAGCCTTACAAAAACTAAAGGAACTCTATGACTCACACTCTGCACTTGAAGTTGTTCAACTCATGATTAAATTGTTCAGCGTTGAATTACAAAATGATGATCCTCTTGCTCTTACATCAGAAGTAAAATCTATTATGCATAATATCAAAATCACTAATATTGAACTGGACATTCCTCTGATAGCTTTTCTCAAGGCATTTTATCCCACTTACTCAAATTATCTCGAGTCATTACAAGCAAATGGAAACCTCAAAGATATTACCTTTGACTCCCTTGTGAAAAAATTTGCTGAAAGAGAGAAAGCTTTTGGGAAGAAGACAACTCCTCTGTCTTCTGAAGAGGCTGTGTGTCTTGCACATAGAGAGAAGAATCTCGCTCAAGATTCTTCCAGAGGTAGATGTGGTCGAAGAGGAAGAGGAAGAAATTTCAGAGGCAGGGGGGTAGACAGTCTCAAAGAGAAAAGTCAGATTTGCATTGCATACACTGCAAAATAGATGGATCACATGATGCATCCACATGCAAGTTGCCTTGGGATAGAATTGAGCAGGAAAGAAACCAATTGAAAGGTAAAACTAATGACAAAGAGAAAGGTAAAGCACCTGAATCCGCTCACTATTTTGTGGCACACTGTAATATTGGAGTAAATGAAGACTTATTTAATGCTTCACTTGCTTCTTGGAAAAATGATTGGTTGCTTGATTCATGAGCAACTTGTCACATGACTTTTAGAAGAGATTTTTTTGAAGAATTTATCGACAGTGTTGATGGAGCAGTATACTTTGCAGACAAATCAAAACTCAAGCCATAAGGGCTTGGCACAATCAGGCTTAAATTGTCTGGTCTTCCAGACTTTCTTTTGCATCATGTTTTATATCTCCCACAGTTGAGGAGAAACTCACTGTCCTTGGTCCATATCCGTTAGCGATGACACTCCATTCATATGTTTGATGGCAACGTTGAGGTGAGAAAAGCATCAGACCACTCATTTGTCATGACGAAGATAGAAGAAGAAAGGCTTCTCAAGCTGCATGGTACCTTTGCTCGTGCACAAAATTTCTCATACAACAAAGTCCGCTTGTTGAAGAAAAATGGTGTTACTGGTTTGTCTACAATTCCTAGGAAACTTAAGCAATGTGATGCTTGCATTCTAGGAAAGCATAGCAAAAAGTCTATTCATGATTCACATTCTAGAGCACATAGAAAACTTGAACTCATTCATTCAGATTTATGTGGTCCAATGCCTATTCCTTTTGCAAATGGAAATAAATATACGATGACATTTATTGATGACTACACTAGAATGTGTTGGGTTTATTTATTGAAGAACAAATCTGACGCTTTTCAAACTTTCAAGAACTTTCATACATGGATTGAAAATGATGCACAATCTCATATTGGCTCTATTCACACTGATAATAAAAAAGAATACACTTCAAATGAATTTGAAAACTATCTTCGCCAACATGGGATCAAACATCAAACAACTTTGCCTTATAATCCCCAACAGAACAGAGTAGTTGAAAGAATGAATAGGAAAATCCTAAATATGGTGCTCTCCATGATGTTTTTCAAAAATGTAAAATTGATGTTTTGGGCTGATGCAGTTCTATGTGCTATATATGTAAAGAATAGATGTCCATCTAATGCTATTAGAAACAAGACTCCTTATGAAATGCGGTATGGACACATTCCTTCGGTAAAGCATCTCAAGGTCTTTGGTTCCACCTGTTATGCCTTGATACCAAAGGTACATAGAAACAAACTTGGTGCAAGAAGTCGTAAGTGTATCTTCTTGGGGTATTCAAACACCTCCAAAGCATACCGTCTCTATGATGAAGTCAATAAAAAGTTTGTTGTATCTAGAGATGTAATCTTTCTTGAATCATCCAATGTTGTTGAGCGACAACTTGATTGGTTGGATAGATTCGCAAATGCAAAATCATTTCAAGAATTTGATAATCAGATTCCAAATTTTGAAGGGGGGATTCCTATACTAGATCAACTTTTGGAATCTTCTTTTGAAGCACTCTCTCCCCCGCTTGAAACTCCAACAACGGATGATAATTTGAGTGATGTGATTGACAGAATTAGGAGACTCAATCTTGATTCAATTCCAACTCAATCAACTGAGCCATTTGGACCATTTCAGAAAGGTCTCCCAAAGTGGTTGACAAAGACACTTGAAAGTGTTCATCCTGATGAGGTTGGAAAGACAGAAACTAGAAATTCAACCCGACAAGATAGAGGTGATGTAGATGACTCTGATTCACCTGTTGATATGGATGTTTCTTATGATTGTGAATTGAATTTGTCTACAGATTTTGAACCAACTTCCTTCAAAGAAGCTGCTTGTCATGATGAATGGAAAGAAGTAATGCAAAAGGAGTATGATGGCTTGATAAAGAATGGCACTTGGAAGCTGGTTGATCCTCCATTGGGAACCAAACCAATTGGCTACGAGTGGATTTACGAGAACAAGTATAAAGCTAATGGCTTTCTTGACAAGCACAAAGCCAGGCTTGTGGCAAAAGGTTTTGCACAAAAGGAAGGGGTTGTTTATGAGGAGACTTTTGCCCCCACAACAAAATGGGCTACCTTCCGGACACTCTTTACCCTAGCAGCTCAGAACGGTTGGAAAGTCCATCAAATGGATGTAAAAACTGCTTTCTTGAAAGGAGATCTAAAAGAGAATGTTTTTATGTCCCAGCTTGAAGGATTTGTTGTGGAAGGACATGAACATAAAGTATGCAAACTTGTGAAATCCTTGTATGGCCTCAAACAAGCACCGCGAGCTTGGTATGAAAAACTAACTTAGCATCTTCTAAAACTCAATTTCAGACCTTATGATCTTGATGATGCAACTTTGTTTGTCAAGAAAGTTGGCAAAGTTGTATATCTTGTGGTATATATAGATGATCTTTTGATGACAGGGAACAATGAGAGCTACATTGGATTCATAAAGAAGGAATTGAGGAAAGGTTTTGAAATGACTAATTTGGGCTATGTTCATCTTGGTATTGAAGTAACTCAACATCTGAAGTCCATATTCCTTTCTCAAAAGAAGTACATTGGAGATTTCTTGAACAGGTTTGGCATGGCTGAATGCAACCCTTTGACTACTCCAATGGAACAAAACTTAGAGCTCACATCCATTGAAGGAAAAGAATTTGAGGATGCAACAAAGTATAGACAACTTGTAGGAAGTCTCAACTACTTGACTACTACGAGACCAAACATTTCGTTTGCTGTTGGAATCCTCTCTAGGTTTATGCAAAAGCCTTGTGAGGGACATTGGTCTGCTGCAAAAAGAGTTCTAAAGTACTTGAAGGGAACTCAATACTTTGGACTCAAGTATACACAGGTGGTCGACTTCAGCTTGATTGGATACTCTGATTCAAACTTCGATTGAGACACAGAAATTGGGGTATCTACTTTGGTTTATGCTATGAGTCTTGGATTAGGAGCTGTCTCCTGGAGATCACGCAAACAATCAGTTCCAGCAGATTCCACAATAGAGGTAGAATATGTGGCAACAACTGAGGCAACAAAAGAAATTGTGTGGCTTAGGAAAAATTTGGAAGATTTGCAGGTAAAACAAGTACATTCGACTCCACTCATGATTGACAATACCTCAACAATAAAGTTGGGAAAGAACCCAAAGTTCCATGATCGAACAAAGGACATCAATACAAAATATTTTCTGATTCAACATCATGTTGAGGCCAAAACAATCCATCTTCGCCATTGTTCCACTAATGAGCAGATTGCAGACATCTTCACCAAAGCGCTTGGAAGAGAAAAGTTTGAAAGATTTAAAACGATGCTTGGACTCACCAACATCCCTTCAGATTAAGGGGGGGAATGTTGACACCTAATCATAGGGATTGGGTGAACCACTGTAAATAGTGTAAATGAATAATAGAGAAAATGGAGAGTCATCGGGAGATGAAACTCAACAGTCACTCCCTCATGTATATAATAATGAACAACCTAAATGAATATAGAATCTCATTTTTGAGGAGTTACCTCTTGCCCTGACAGTTTGAATCCCCCCAGCTTAGGTTCACTAGTCTACGTTGATGGGTTTGCTAGGGATGCCATCCACCACTGTGGGGAAGCATCCTTTGCATTTCCCTATGGGTTTTTCCTCAGAGAAAAATTTCAATATAATTGAGAGTGCAATAAGATGTTTCTTCACTTAATCTTCCCCTGAGGTTGTAGGCAGACTGGCAAGCACTTTTTGATGCTCAAGTTATATCAGGAGGTTGAAACCCATGGGGTAGGTTTAACGACCCATCTCGAATTAAAGGAAGCATAGGGATATTAGCATGGCAAGGCATGCATATGATAGCTACATATGCATGCATCGCCTGTACTATACTAGTATACATATTGATTAATATCATTAAAATGTGTCTATATTTAGGATAACGAATTAACTAGTAAAATAAATACCTAACTTACAAGAACATAGTGGGGTACTTGACCATAATATATGTATATAATTCTATTATATAAAGTTAAAAATAAATGCAATGTATTAAACTAAATACAAAGGAATTATTATATATATATATTATTAATCTAACAAAATAAACTATATACGAAATAAAAGGAAATTAACATATAGAGAAGCATATCTATGTATTAAAGTGTGAAATAAAATAGAGCCAAACTTAATAAATGAAAAAGGAACCGTACCATAATAAAAGAAAAAGGAACTAACATAATAAAAGGGATATATAAAGGGAAATCTCTTATTAAATCGGTACTCCGCTTCCACACACTTCTGAAATTATCCAATTAAAGACAATGGAGAAATTCGAAGTGGTGGAGTAACCTCCCCATTATAAGAGGAGGTAAGGCATTGTAGAGAAAGGAAGAAGGAAAATTCTGATACAGAGGGAGACAAAGGAAAAGTTTTGGAGATTTAGAGGGATAGAAGGAAATTCTAACCACTGATAGAAAGAAGTCTTAGCTCAATTGTTCTTGAAGTTTTGGGCACGGGGGCCAGAGTACCTAGATTTGAAGTACATTGGAACTGGGTACTGAAGTTGTGTTTAGTTTGGCAGGGAGGTTTTAGTCGTTTTGGTAACAAAAATGGGAGCGAGAGCCACTGCGGAGTAGAGACACCTTCAACCATAGAACTCCAGGTTGGTACTCCGTATAAAATTGTTCAATTCTGTACATATATTACATAACAACATATTATAGGAATAATATTTATTATACCTTGTTAGAATCCTAATTTAGGATTTCACAAATTGTCTTTGGGGTTTAATATTATCAAAAATGTAAATTCTATGAATTATGTGCCTCCCAGTAGGGAGAAAGTGATAAATGAGACAACTACTTGTAATTTTATAAATACCGTTGAATGGTCAGAAGTATGAATGGACACAATTTCATTATATTTCACCCCTCCTTAAGATGCTTTGTTCTCAAAGCATAATCAATGTCAAACATTAGCAATCAATTTCAACCATGATTCATCGCATACTCAGAAACCTCTATTCAAGATGAAGATAGGCCACCGAATTTGTTGAGCAATCAAAAGGTGTAATGACCCATTTCTATTTATGAGCAAAAGGGTATTAGCATGCATATGATGTATGCATATGATAGCTACATATGTATACATAGCATGCCTTGCACTAGTATACTTATTAAATAATTAGGAAAAATGTTTCAATGAATTAAAAAATGGCTAAATACCTAAATTGCTGAGAAGGGAGATATTACTTAAAATTCGACACTCAAAATATACATATTAAATACTTATAAGGTTGTTAAATAAAATTAACAATTTCAGTCCTTCTAATGTAAATATTGATCAACATAGCGTTAAAGTTATAAGTTAATTATTATTGATATATATGTATATAAATATCCATGTTGCATGGGTTCCCGAACCCAGGGGTAGGGTTCTCGAACCCTTCTCGGGTTCCTGTCCCCACGGTCCAAGTGTTGGAACGCGTACCTCTGAGAAGAACACTAAAGAACCCGATTCTTCTTGTAAGAACCCGAGACTTCGCAAAGACAAAACGATTTCTTTTCATGCATTAGGTACGGAGAACCCCGAAAATGGGTGCTTGGCGGGTTCGTCGAAGGCACGGTGAGCGAATTTTTTTTTTGAATTAAAAATCGCAGATGCTAAAAAAATTATTATTTTTTAATTAAAAATCACAGAACCTAAATGAATGTTAGTTCGACCCTCTATTATCACCGAAGGCAAGTCATTTGGCTGTTTTTTCGTTGGCGGCAAGAACTAGATCCATTTCCGCAGCGGTGAGCACCGGTGACAAACCCACAACGTCCATTTTCTCAGCAGTGACCATGACATCCATTTCGCATTCACAACAGTGACCATGGGTTTCAATCTAGGTTATCCATTTTCGCACAGGTGACAGCGCTTATAGGTGAAGAATCCAAACAACGACACAAGAGCTTGTGACTGGTCAACGGACATTGGCGAGGTGTTTACAGTTTGGGTGCAGTGCTACAAGAAGACCGCGGGGGGTTTTTTTTTTTTAGCATTTTGCCATTCTGTTGTTTACTTCTTATTAACAACTAACAAGTAACACCACATATTGATATTTTTAGCCACATTTTTTGATTTTCATAAACTAGTTCCACTGTTCTAGACTTCCACGATTTTCATAAACCAATTCCACTGTTCTAGAATCTTTTAAATTTTTTTATTTTATAATTTTATTTGGTTGTTGTTACCGTTTAGTAAACAAGCCACTAAGGAATTGAATGTTTTTAACTGTGAGTATACCTCAAGAGTCAGAAATGATGAATTTGTTTGTCTACTAAAGGATTCTACATTGCCAGAGCCCCAAGGTTACAACTTACAAAAACTTCACATATTATATTCAAGGTTTCTTTTTAAATCAGAAGTGCAACATGCAATCAAAATTTATTGAATTTAAAATTAAATTGCAAACCTTGGAAAGTTTTCTCTAGATTCTAAGTGGGGAGAGCAATATTCAGATACTTGTCAGATTCATCATCTGAAGAGAGGGAGTATAATGCAGCACAAAGGATTCATATCCAGATAAGTAGGTTGAAGAATATGGAACATCAGTGGGCTGCTATTTCAGGTTGCAACTCAAGGAAGTAAAAACTGCTTTTTTTCTGGCATTGAGATTAAATTTCATCCCACCAATTGGATAGAATTAGAGTTCGTCATTGAAAGGTCTGCAAATTTTGCTCAACCTATTTTGTTTGAAGACAAGATTATGTTAAGGTGCACAAATGGAGGCAAGAATACAAACCAAAAAGCAAGGATCTTTCCCATTAAAAAAACTAGGTTTGAAAAGAAACACCTTGTAGAGTCAGGCGAGGAGCCTATTCTTTAATTTGAAATAAACATGAAGATGTTAACCTGGATTGTTTTAGTCATCCAAGTTTCAAACAATGCACCCCATGATTGGATAAACGCTTTAGTTCATAGAAATGGTTACATTGTACAAAGATGAGCCATTTAGCTGCATTCTCAAGCAGAGGGGTTGGTTCAGTCTTTTTAATTTTACTACCATATTCACTGCTCAACATAGAAAGATTCAAGAATGTTCAATGTACTTAATTTCTATTTCAAATAAATTAATAGTTTAATAAATATTAAATTATAAAAGTATGTTTTCTTTTCTTTCTTTGATTTTCACTTTCAGTCTTTAGTGTTCACATTTTTTAATTTTCTAATGTCTTTGCTTACACTGTTTACGTTTGGCCATTTGGTTAATTTCCAAAATCAAGAATGTCTTAATCAAATCCACAATATCCAATCTGGAAATATGCAGATAGATAAAAACCTCCAAAGGGTGCTGGGGGGATAACAACAATAAAATGCAATTTATGTAAGCTTGAATGGAAAGGGAGCTATATCAGAGTTAAAGCTCATTTTATGAAGATACCAAGGAAGGGTGTTGATGCTTGCACTAGAGACCCAAATGATCCCACTAGACTCCCCAGTGCACAAAAAGAGCAACAAAGGGCTTATGGTAAGACAATCAAGACAATCTGCAAGCCATGTCGTAATGTTGATGAAGATGATGACTCCAATGAGGAAGAATTGCCATTTGATGATGAAGTTCAATTTGGTGATGAACATGTGCGATTTAGAGCATAAAAACCACTACCAGTCATGCACACAAGAAGCCTAATGTTGGTGGCCATTATGACATGTTTGATGTGAAAGGTAGGGAAGGTGTTGATCTTGCAATAGCAAGACTTTTTCTTGCATGTGGCATTCCCTTCAATGCAGCCTATTCACCCTATTTTGAGCAAATGGTTCGTGCTATTAATGATGGACCTCTAGGATATAAAGCGTCTGTATATGAGAAGCTTTGAACTGTGTTGGTGGACAAGGAGAAAGCTCACCTTGAGAAGACAATGGCACCTTTGAAGGCATGTTGGAGTGTAGATGGATGCTCAATTGTCATGGATGGATGGACTGATTGTAGGAATCGTCTATTGATAAACATCATTATCTCTTCCCTGTCTGGTCCTTATTTTCTCAGGGCCATTAATTGTTCTGGTCAAGAAAAGAATACTATGTTCTTAAAAGACCAATTATGTGATGCCATTGCAGAGTTGGGGCCATCCAATGTTGTTCAAGTTATTACTGATGCAGCTCTAGTGTGCAAAGTAGCAGGGGCAATGCTTCAGAAGGAGTACAAGTTAGTGACAAGTTTCATTGTTTCTACTTTCAAGTTTGATTTATTTTGTATTTAAATTACATGAATTACATTTTTTATTTTTTTATTTTGATTACAAGTTTGATTTGTTTTCTAATTTTTAACAATAAACATTTTGATTTATTAATATTTTAGTTGTCTTTGATGTACCGAGACATATTTTTTGGACACCATGTGCAGTGCATTATTTGAATAATGCATTGAAGGACATTGGGAAAATTGAATGGATCCGAGCAATAATTGAAAATGGCCCCAAAATTCAAATGTTTATGTGCAACCATCATCAATCACAAGTCATTTACCGCAAGCATGCCAAAATGGAGCTTCGTAAACCTGCAAATACCAGATTTGCATCTTATTAAATTTTACTTAGGCGGCTTGTGGAGATGAAGGACGCTTTATTTGTCACAGTGGTTGGTGACACGTGGGATTAATGGAGGTTATCTACCTCAAATGTAGCTTTGGAGGTGAAGAGGTTGATTTTGGATGACATTTTTGGGTTGATTCCAAATTTGTTGTGGAATTTATAGAACCAATTTGTGATATGATTCGTTATGCAAATACAAATGGTCCATGTTTAGGTGAGATTTATGAGAACATGGAATTCATGTGTGAGAGGATTCAAACCATCACAGATAGGAAGGATTCAAACCATCACAGATAGGAAGGATCCTACTTTATGGCCACAACTGAAAGAGTTTATACATGGCAGTAGAATAAATTGAACACCCCTCTTCATATGGCAGCCTATGCAGTTAATCCAAAATGGTATGATCCCACAATAGGAAGGAGGCCTCCTTCAGAAGATAAAGAGGTGTTCAAAGGCTTCTTGACCGTTGTCAAGAGAATTTATGGTTGTACAGAAGAAGCCTCTGACTTACGATCTCAGTTTGTCCAATTTTCACGTGGACAAGGTGTCTTTGGTTCACACACTGTTAATTTTAGGTATGTTCTATGCTAGAGCAATTTATTTCAATTTTCACAATTAGCTCAATATCTTTTCCGGATTAACAATCACATCAGCATTAAAGTAAACTGCAGATAGAACATAAATATAAATCGCAGAAGACAAGCCAAGACAAGAGGACAGAAGATGTGGCGCTAGCTAGGGACAAACACCAATGTGGGGAAACCCTTGATCAATTATTCTTTTATGTTCTTCAATAGTTCAACAGATAGAGAGAGATAGAGATAGTACATTTACAACAGAAGTCAACACTTTTACTTCTTACATGAGATCAGTTGAAGACATGCTGCTTCAACTGATTCTCCAGGGTGAATGCTTCACCTATCATAGTGTTGCATCTCGTCATTGTGCTGCACCTAGTCACTGAGCTGCTCCCATCACTACGCTGCTCTCATCACCATGCTGCAACTCATCATCATGCTGCACCTCACTATCATGTTGTACTTCATTGTCTCGGTGCTGCATCCAAATATCACTGAGTTGTTCTCAACATCATTGATGTCACCTACATCATGTTAGTCCTTGAAAGAGTCAACAACTCAAAGACTAGGAGAGGTTCTAGCACTGCCACTGATTAGTTCAACCCTTAAAGTTCTATGCTGCTGGCTATGGCCTGTGGCCTAGCTTAGCAGCAAGATAGGTTTACAATACCCAAATATTATTGCCTTTGAACAACAGTGTGTCTTCCGATCTTATCTAAAGAGATTATCTTAGATAGACTTGTTTGACCTTCTCTTTGAGGCTGCACCAGACCTTAGATCAGCCTTATTAAGCACAATCAAATCCCACGTTGTCTAGGTTCCTTCTTGCTGTAAATTATAGGTCTTTGTTTGCTGTGGCTAGGTCTCTATAGACTGTGGATCAGAGCTTCTTTCGGACAACAGATAAGAGCTCCTCTGGGCTATGAATCTAGCCTCTCTTTGCCGCGTTTAGGCCTCCTTTGAATGCGGTCAGATCTCCCCACTATTGTAGCTAGATTTACTATTGATAGGGCTCTTCTTCAACTGCAGTTATCTTCTTCTTTACAGCAGATTAGTGACCTTTAGATGACTGCGTCTTACTCTCCTCTAGGACTGAGTATAGGAGCCTTCTAGGATAATAGATTGTAGCTCTCCTTAAACAGCGTATGAGAATCGAATTACTACATAATTAAGGACCTTCATGGACTGTGTATTGAGCCTCCCTTTAACTGTGACTTAGGGCATCTTATAGCTGCATTTAGAACCTCCTTTCTCTGTGGAATTAAGTCTCTTCTAGACTGCGTATAAGTGCCTCCCCTTGCCGCCTCAGATCATCATTGACTGCGGTCAAGGGCATCATCTTTACTGCGGGTAGGGCATCATCCTTACTGCGGCTAGGGTATCATCTTTTTTGCGGCTAGGGCATCATCTTTACTTAGGCCAGCGTATACTCTTAGTGTCTCTCCTCTACCAAAACCCAAAGACGTGGAGAGTAGGAGATCACATGAAGAGTGTGTGTGTCTAAATGACTTGAAGACCTTTTCTTTTTATAGTAAAACATTGAGGTTGAATAGACATGACTGTTGGGCTTCTGAGCCTACATAAGTTGCTGGTTGACTTTGATAATTTTTCCATAATCAAAATAAATTCATATCTCCATAAATACTTATCGGAATTGGTTGATCTTTAGATTAATCCTACATCTCTCGATGAGAGGAATCTAGGAAAAATATCAGTGGTCATAAATAAGGTGATCCCCATGGAGTTTGGCCCTAGTTGCCAATTTTAACACATGCAGATTTGGCCGATAGACGCAAGAAGAAGGATCCAATTGATTGGTGGTGGCTTCACGGTGTTGATGCTCTTGAGTTGCAACAATTTGCCATATGATTACTTGGAAATGTAGCTAGTTTGGAGTTCCTCATCTTATTTCTCAATTAAATTTTCATTTTAGCTTTTATTTTTAATTTTTTAATGATTTTAATGGGCTTCCCCTAATATTCCAGGTAGCTAGTTCATCTTATGAGAGGAATTGGAGTACTTTTGCCTTTATCCATTCAGTAAAGAGAAATAGGTTGGGCTCAAAGAAGGCAGAGAACTTAGTGTCCATTCATATCACACTTCGTCTCATATCTCGAAAAGACGCTGGGTACAAGGAGGGTCCTTCCAAGAGATGGATCAATACACAAAGGATGTTATGTGTGTGGATGAGGAGATACAACCCAATGACCTTTTTGAGCTACCTTTATGGATGAGCAGGAGCCTCAAGATGACAGTGATTCCTACCTGGAGAGCATGCTGATTGAAGATCTAAGTGATGTTGATGACATGGCTTGAGGAAGCCATTGTTCACTATTTTAATTTGTTCATGTTTGGAGATGCCTCAAGGCAAATTTTGAATGTAGTATGACAATGGACATATATCATGATTCTTATAAATATGTAAACTCCAATTTGCACTTGATATCAAACTAGAAATTTTGAAATTTCATTGTGAATGTTGAATGATCATTGGTCAATGATGTGCATGTTTAAATCTTTGAAGTTTAGATCATAAATATTTATTTTTATTGTTTTAAGTTGGAAAATATACAAATTCATATATAATATAATTTATAAAATAAATTTATAAAATTATATATATATATATATACCCGACAAACCAACGAACCCTATTTCAAAAAGTGACGTCCCCATCCCTAAACCCAAGTTTTCTGGCAACCATAGATAAATATATATTTAAAAGTTAAAATTACTAAATTAATATAACAAACATTTGATATAAATGTATAACTATTCATTTTATTTAACTATTATAATTAAATTTTATAAAAGTTAAAATTATTAGTTTAACATGATAAACATATTAATATATATACGTACCCTCACCTCCCGATTACACGTAAAGGTTATGACTATCAAATAAAATCTGATGAAGGCGGTGGAAGAGGGCGGTGACCGCCTCGGAAGGGTATTTATCCTGAGTACGCAAAGACACCAGAAAAGTGGTTTTTGGGGTAAGAAAGATTGGAATGTAATGCCCCTTCCTAAATTATTTTGGAACAGGGTTAATTTCTATGTTTTGGGGCCGATTTTGGAGGTGATGGGGTGCATTCAATTTTTATTAGGAGATTAGATTTAGGAGAAGTTATTTTGTTGTTGTTAAATTACACATGGGGGCCACCCACATTAGGGAAAGACACACTTCCTAGTTCAGTTTGCATGAAGGTGATTAAATTTTGCATGTAGGTGGTTAAGTGAGGGCCCACGATGGAGGTAAAATTGGAGGGAAAAGTGCTCCACGATATCTATATAAGGAAGGTAGCTCTGCTCATTTCATTCATCTTATTGGAGTATATTGATTTCTCTTTGGTTGCTCGAGCTGCTTAGTCGAGTCACTGGCTGTTAGACACGAGTTCTTCAAGCGAAGAGCTCACCCTTTCTTTAGGGGACTTTGAGTGCCACCCTAGGAAGGTTTTCTTCATTTCTTCAAGAGGAAGATCACATTGTGATTCCCAACAGTAGCATTCCCTTCGAGGTTGTGCGTATTACTGGGGGACACAGTGGAGAGGAGGCAGAGTTCATTGGTGGTGCTTAACAGTGGCGATTTGACGTGAGATTTTCTGGAGAGGAGGCTAGGGAGGATTGTCAGCATCTAGGAGAGTTTTGGCGCTGATTGAGATTCTGTCTTGGCAGTGTGACTTTCGCTCTACCTGGCTAGTGCAGAAGCAGTGTGTGGAAGTTCATTTGATGGGTAGAGTATTAGTCCTTGAGGCTAAGCTTTGCCGTGGAGGTTAGAGGAGATATTTGGAGTGTTGTTTGCTTCCATTTCAAAGCTTGGAGGACTTTGTGGTCTTTCCTTGCAGGCCATATTTCTGGAGTTGTTTGGAGGGTGTGGGCCATAGAAGAGGTCGAATTTGGGAGGTCAAAATCTGGCCAAACCATTTTTGGGTTTTTATGGGTTTTAAACGAGGATCCCAGATATAAAGTTTCAGAATTTTTTGAGCAACGAAAGTGGGGTTTTCAGCGGTATCTTTGCAGTAGACAGTGCAAAATCGTTGGGGATTGCAAAATGCCTTTGGGGGTCAATTTTGGGAGGTCAAAATCGGGCCAAACCATTTCTGGGTTTTTGTGGGTTTTGGTCAAGGAGCTTGGGGTTGAATTTGTAGCATTTTTTGAGCAGTAGAAGTGGAGTTTCTTGTAGTTCCTTTCCAACCAGCAGGGAAGTTTTCTAGGCAGCGCAGAGCATTAGAGGAGCAGTCGTTTCCAGCATTTTAGATCATTCTATTATCACCTGGGTTCTGTCACGCTTGCCATTGAGGCAAGCCCAGGTTCATTCCTCCTTACTATTGTAATTGCTCCATTGATTAATAAAATGGCTCAGCTGGTTATTACTTCTGGAGTTTTATGAGAATTTGCTGATTGTTTAAAATTTATGTGATGTAAATCGTTTTTGCCTTGCATATCACTGTTTATTTAAGTTTGGAACATTACATGGAAGGAGAACAAGATATTTGAATTAGACTTGGAGCTTCGAATCAAAACTTGAGATTTGAGCAATTATTTTTTAAGCTCTTGGGCATGGGGGCTAGATTATTTCAATTGTGAAGTATTTTGGAGCTGGGTACCAAGGCTATGCTTAGTTTCGCTGGGAGGATTCAGTCACTTGGTATCGGGAGCAATTGGAGCTACAATAACGCGAAATCGACATCAAACTCGGAAACCAGGTATGTATATGTGAATTGAATTGATAAAATATGACTAAATTGTAACTGGTAAATTATGTAGAAATTAGGGGTTTAATTTGGGTTTAGTCATTACAATTTGGTATCAGAGCGGGGTTTTCAAACTTTGCAAATCTTAGGGCTTCTTTTCAATCATTTTTGTGATTTTTCAAACAAGTATTGCTCCCTCCTTGTTCCAGTGATTTAACACTAGACATTATTCTTGGTTTCACAACTTAGGGCTTTAAAATCTGTTACTTATATTACCGCTAAACACTTTAATTCTATTGTTCGTCATAGGAAATTTTATTCATATTATAAACTGAAACCCCAACTTGAAATTTAATTTCCATTTTGTGATTTTGCAGGATTGTATCATCTCCACGGATCCGTGCTGAGAATTTAACCATAGAACCGTGTTGAGAATTTAACCATGAGCCTTAAGTAATCTTCTTTGCGTCTTTTCCCTGCCCGTGGTCATGGGGATTTTACCACTGAATGTATATAGAAGGGATGGGTTCCCTTTTTGGTCATTGCCGCTTATAACACTGCTTTCCTCTGCTTTGATCGCCTCACGTGACTAATCGAACCCGCGAAATCCCTTCGGTTGTTTACGTTAACAACCATTAGTCTAGCGAGAAACAACCTTTTGGTTGGTTACTGCTCATTCTGCATTTTGCCTTATCTTGTGGCCTCTCACGAAATCAGTGGTTTTCTTATAATAAAAGGTGATTTTGTTTGGGCAATTGTTTGAAGAAGAATACCACTGACATCCGTTTCAGAGACCCCATGCGTCCAAGTGTATTGGTTTATTGACTGTACGTTATAGCAGCCAAGTGCCTTTTCATGCAACAAATTGATGCATTCTGGAGACAATACTATAATGTTAATCAATTTAATATGAGAGGCTAAACTTTTAAAAGTATTACATCATAATTAGAATACATTCAAAATCGTTCATAATAGTCTCGAATGGATCGTTGTAATTATCTTACATAATGGCGTGAATCAATTGAAAATTTTGGTACATTTTCTTTTAAGGGATTAATTTGATTATTATCAATATATGTTTTATTTATAAAAATAAATATATATTTCTATTAATATTATTTAGTATATAGATTAGCTTGACAAATTTTCAATAGCGGTGAACTCAACACCGAAATAACCAAATAGTGGCGAAGAGGGGTTTGACGTCATGACCTGTAGGTCATGTGGCAAATGCTTAACCAAGCATACATGTGGAACTGAATACATCGTTTCTAGTGAATCAACCAAGCACAACATAACCGTTAGTATATAGTAAAGAGCATTAACTCTTAGGTTAGGAAGGAAATAAGACAGAAAGTATGTCATTTTTTTTAAAAGCTAAATTTTCTAGATATGTTTGACTCATTGAAGCAAAGTATCTTGTGTTGTTGTCCTTTCCCATCATGTAAGTGGCGTGCACAAGATGTGTGAATAATGAGCAACATGTTTCAATCTCAAAAGAGTTTTGTGCTTAGTTTTGTCCGATGTTATTTTGTTGGTTTAGGTGACATGTTATTTTCTATATTTAAAAGTTCTAGATTTAAAATGAATTTATGTGATATGAATATCTCATACATTTTTATTTCTCTTTTTCTTCTAATTAGTTGTTATTATTATTACAGCAAAATATTATATTTTTACATCTTCAATTATAAAATTGAGATGAATTTATAATGACGTAAATATCTAATATAATATATATATTTTTAATTTAAATATATTTATCAACATTCAAAATTTATACCTCTCTTTCCTAGTTAAAATTCAGTGAAGATACTGGTAATAATATAGGAGGCCCGAATTAAGTTGCATGATTTCACAATGATATAGACACATTTCTATTGATACTCTTTATATTTTATTTAGATTTCAGTCTATATGTATTTAAAATACTTCATTTAAACTTTGAAAGTTTTGAAATTTAATAGTCTTTTGACAATTAGACATTTAATCACTCAGTAATTTGATCTAGAGTCTAAATTTATATAATATGCTTCAAAATTGCAAATACTAGCATATGTCTTAACATATTTAATGAAATTTACACTATTCCTGTTGTATATTAAATTTTAACTTAATACGAATTTCAACCGCTGTGCTCGCTAAAAATAAATAGGTGTATGTTATTAGACTCTTAATACTGATAACTTATAACTAAAAAACGTTTGCTAAATACTAGAAATATTGAGCTTAAACAATTAAAATACCTTTATGAACTATGAAGACCCATGTATTTTAATAAGTACTATTCTGCATCAGAATAGGTCACCATGCATTAGGACAAGGAGGTAGTGATACCACTCTTCTTGACCTCGGTAAAAGTAAGACCTGCTTGCAGTTAATAATAGCAAAAAAAAGCTATGCCCGTATGTGAGCTTGACTTTGTGAAATTATATTTATTAAAACTAAAATTATACCTTAGATTTTCATAATCTTATTATATGTCCAGGAACAGCTATGATGGTAAAGACATATCAAAGACGACGACGCTATCGAGTAGCATCGCCTTCGCTAATGCCACCACCATCGTCATCGCCATTACCATCACCATCACCATCACCATCACCATCACCACCACCGAGGCCATCATCAACACCATTTGCTTCAACACCTGAGTTAATCGTTATAATGCGCTCACTAGAAGCCATCTTGCAAACATTAAAAGGGCTGCTGATGGCTAATACCAAACAAGAGCAACGTCAACTTGAAGAAAGAAACCCAGAAGAGCCCAAAGGTTTTGATTATAGCCAATCAAAGGGAGATATTTCTAGGGAGTTGTATAAGATTAAACTCCCAGATTTTTTAGGAGGGCGCGCCGGAGAACGTTTTGAAGCATGGGTAGAAGGAACAGACAAATGTTTTGCACTAAGAGAGTACTCTTCTACCTCCAAGATGAAGATTGCCTTATTTCAGTTAAGGGAAAGTGCCTTGATTTGGTGGGGAAATCCGGAAAAACAATTACACCTCACAATGGATAATGTTCCCTGGGAGTTGTTCGCGGAAAGATTCCGCGCTAAATACTTGCCACCTTACTTTCAAGAGCAACAAGCCATAGCTTTCCATATGTTAGTCCAATCTAACAAAACAATGGAAGAATATGAAATAAGATTTATGGAGCTTGTGAAATACGTTCTTTATCTTGATACTGATGAATGTCAAGCTGAGCGCTTTGTGTATGGACTAATTCCTCGAGTCAGGGCCATAGTCAGAATGTAGAAGTCATTATCAATAACAGAGGCAGTTGAATGTGCCCGTTATGCAGAAGAACATTTAGGAATCAAAGAGATGTCGGATCAATAGGATCCCCATAACGAAGATTTCCAAGGAAGACACCCCAAAACATCTTCAGGGGAAGTAGCTCAAGACCACCTCTTTATGGTAATAAATTTACCCCAAGAGGAGTAGGAGCAAGAACTCCCATGATAGTTAATACTATAACTGCTGAATCGTCAAACACAAGTCAGTGGAAGTCTTGAGGAACTACTAATATAGGGTGGAGCACGAGAGGAAGTAGCACAAGAGGAAGAAGCTCCTTGTCTAAAATCTCACAATCTAACTGAAGGGGATCACCCCAAGTTAATTGTTGGGGATGTGGAGGACTACATTTTCTACATGATTGTCTGGAAGCTTCGTCAAATGTAATGTATAGAGCAGGAAAAGAGCTATCATCAAATACCCAAAGCAATCATAGAATCCATGTAGTAGTCAACAACAAACAGACAACACATTAGTCCACTATAGTGGAATCCTCATGTACCATTAATGACATAAATCTCAAAATCTTATTTGATATCGGTGCTACTGATAGTTTCATTTCATCATATGCATTAAATAAATGTGGGTTGGCAACCTGCAAGCAAAACGATTTCAGACAAGTGGAAATGGCTTCAGGAGAACTTCAATATGTAGATTTAAGTGTTGAGGAATGCAAAGTTGATCTAGGGATTTGTTCGACTAAGTTAAAATTTTATGTCACAACCCTAGGAACCTATGACCTCGTCATAGGGATGGATTGGTTAGAAGCTCCTCATCAAGCATGGGTAGACTGTTATGGGAAAACAATTCTCTATATAAGTGATGAAGGGGTGACGATCCAAATCCAAGGTATTAAGAGGAAAGTGTCTTACGCTTCTTCTCAGCGATGCAAATGATGCATTGCTTAAGAAAAGGTTGTCAAGTATATGTAGTTAAGGAAGTAAGTAAGGAAAAAGGGTCGTCCTTAGAATAATATCCAATGTTATTTGAATTTCTGGATGTTTTTCCAAAGGAACTACCAGGATTACCTCCTGAAAGGGAACTTGATCATACAATAGAATTGAAATCTGGTACATAACCAATCTCTAAAATACCCTACAGAATGACGGCTCCTGAACTTCAAGAGTTACAAATCCAGATAAAGGAATTACTGGATAAAGGATACATCCGACCTAGTATCTCACCTTGGGGTGCACATGTAGTTTTTGTCAAGAAGAAGGATGACTCTTTGCGGCTATGCATAGACTATCGAGACTTGAATCGAGCTACAGTAAAGAAACAATTTCCAATGCTTCAAATAGATGACCTCTTTGACCAAATGAAAACATCTTCTGTCTTTTCAAAAATCGATCTACGATTAGGTTATCATCAACTAAGAATTAAGGAAAATGATATTTCTAAGTGTGCATTTCGAACACGCTTTGGGCACTATGAGTTCACAGTGGTACCATTCGGGTTGACCAATGCACAAACAATATTCATGAACCTTATGAATAGTGTTTTCCGCAAATATCTCGACCAATTTGTACAAGTCTTCCTAGATGATATTCTCATGTACTCCAAAAAAGAGAGAGCATGAAGAACATTTACGGATAGTATTATTTTGCCTCAGGGAACACCATTTATATGGAAAGTTATTCAAGTGTTCTTTCTTTTAGAACGAGATTCATTACTTGGGTCATATTATATCTGGTGAAGGGATCTAAGTAGATCCTGAGAAGGTAAAAACAACCATGGAATAGCTGATACCAAAAAATGTGCGTGAAGTACGAAGCTTTATGGGTTTAGTCGGCTATCATCAAAGGTTTGTAGAAGGATTCTCCAAAATTGCAAAGCCTATCACAACTCTCCAATGTAAAGGAGTTAGGTATGAATGAACTGGAGAATGTCATAGAGAATTCTCTGAATTTAAAAGATTGTTGACTAGTGCAACAATCTTGTGAGTACCTGATATGGACAAAGATTTTACTGTGTACTTATGCATCCAAGCAAGGATTAGGTGTAGTATTAATGCATGACAAAGGAGTAATAGTATATGCCTCAAGGAAGTTAAAGCCTCATGAAGAACTCTACGCCATACATGATCTAGAGTTAGCCATTGTAGTGCTAGTTTTAAAGATATGGAGACATTATCTAGTAGGGATAAGCTTTATGCTAAAAGTCGACCATCAAAGTTTACAATATCTGTTTACTCAAAGGGACTTGAACGGTAGGCAAAGATGATGGAGTGAATTTCTAAGTGAGTATGACTTTTGAATTCCATACATTAAAGGAAAAGAGAATGTAGTGGCAGATGCTTTAAGTAGAAGACTTCAACTATTTTCCCTCATACCTATCAAGGTAGACATGAGGAAACAAGTACTAGAACATCTCTTGAGAGACAATTGGTATTTGAAAGTAAGATCTGGGCTCAATAGTAAAAATCCAAAGGAACAAAGTTTGAGGGATATGAACTAGAAGATGATGGAATTTTACGATCCCATGGGAGGATGTACATTCCTGATAATGGGGATCTCAGAAACACCATCTTTAAGGAAGCCCACAGAGCATTGTATTGCGCACATCTTGGTGTAAAGAAAATGTATGCTGATACAAAGAAACTCTTCTTTTGGGCAGGCATGAAATGCGATATTTTCCAATTTGATGCAAAATGTCTCTAATGTGAGTAAGTGAAGGCTGACCACCGTCATTCAATAGGTATCCTACATCCTCATGACATTCCTATGACCAAACGAGAGATAATTTCCATGAATTTTATTGTCGGTCTACCTCTTACTCCACAAAGGCATAATGCCATTTTGGTTGTGTTGGATAAATGAACAAAAAGCACCCATTTCATTCCCGTAAAAGATACTTTTGAAGTTGCTGACGTAGCTCGGTATTTGTAAATGAAATTATCAGATTTCATGGAGTACTTAAGAAAATCAGATTAGATATAGAGATCCAAGATTTACTTCAAGATTCTGGACTTGTATGCAGTCAACCTTAGAAACTCAATTAAATTTAAGTACAACTTATCATCTTGAAACTGATGGGAAAACAAAAAGGGTGAACCAAGTACTAGAAGATATGCTAAGGATGTATGTTATGGACCAACACACACATTGGGAAAAGTACTTACTCTTAGTTGAATTTGCATACAATAACAATTACCACAGTTCAATCGGGATGTCTCCATTTGAAGCATTGTACGACAAACCTTGTAGAACACCGTTGAGTTGGGACAGGTTAGAAGATTCGGTAATAGTCGGACTGAAATTAATTCAAAAGATGGAAGAATAGGTAAAACAAATTAGGCAACGATTGAAAGAGGCAAAAGATAGTCAAAAGAGTTATGCTGATCCTCATAGGACAAATAGGAACTATGAAGTAGGAGATCAGGTTTCCGTTTGCGTCAGACCAAATAAAAGTGCCATCCGATTTGGAAAAGGAACAAAGCTATCACCACGATTTATTGGGCCATTCAAAGTCCTGGAAAAAGTTGGATCTGTCGCCTATTGTTTTGCACTGCCAACCCACTTGCATAAAGTTCATAATGTATTTCATATATCTGTATTAAGACATTACATAATTGACAAATCTCATAATCTTCAATGGAAGGAATTGTGGGTATCAGATGAGGGAACATTTTGGTCGAACCATTACGTATATTGGAACGTAGGGGTTCGACAACCGTGGAATCGCCTGGTAGACCAAGTTAAGGTCCAGTGGGACAAGTATAGCCCTGGATCGGCTACCTAGGAAGATACAAAGATCATATGTCGGAAATACCTCAACTTGTGTTGATTTTGAGGGACTTAAAACCTTATTTCGTATATATTTACTCTATTTTGACTTGGATATGTAAGATTATCATGTTGGATTATCCCAAAGAAGATAATTTTATTCTCTGGTACATAGGTATATATTATTTACCTAACTCTGTTGGTACGTGGATACCATTATGAAATATGTTATTTAATTAACATTGTTGGAATATGGATAGCAATATGAAGTTTAGTATTTGATTAACCTTGCTATGAAATCGAAATCATGAATTATGTTATGGATGAAGATATATATATAATTTAGTTTCATTTCTGCATATCGACATGATTGATGAAATATAAATAAAATGATGTCTACATTTTAATATGAAAGCTAACTTACTGAAAGATGAGTTGGACATGGCCAAGTACGTTATATCGTAGACAACAACCTATATGAATTACACGGAAACTGTTATTTAAATATGAATTGTTTTGAATATATTGATGCATATGTTATAATGTATGGACAAGTGTTTACATTGCAGAAAACATTGTTACCAAATGACAATGTGATGACAGAAGCTCCAAGAACAATTGAGGCTCAATCAGATTCCATGATAAAATATTGACACTGGTCCTACTAGGAAGGGTAGAGATGTTGCCCACCGTTTATCCTCCAAAACATGGAGTCATGGGAGGACTGTGTGAGCCACGCTCCCCTAGACATGTGATGATGACTGCCGGATGCCTACTAGGTAATCAGGTCGATATAGTCGGTGCTGTCACCTTTGAGGTTTATGAATGATTAGATCAATATAATTGACACCATGACATATATCAGAAGAGGACAGATAGGAAGGGAGCGAAAGAGATTAGGGAGGATAAGATGATTCTAGAATAGCTTGGGAGCCTAGTTGGGGTAGAGAATGACTATTAAGTTTAAAAACCTATAAATGTTCAAACAAAAATTCAATCTTGAGATGCAATCCTTACATGATCACATTAGTCACTATAGCAATTATTGATATATTATGTAAACCCTAACTTAGGGAAGAAGTTTTCTGAAGGAAGGGAGTATGTAATGACCCCTTTCAATTTATAAGCAAAAGGCTACTAACACGCATATGATGTATGCATATAATAACTACATATGCATACATCACATGCCTTGCACTAATTAAATAATTAGGAAAAATGTTTAAATGAATGAAAAATGGGCTAAATACCTAAATTATTGAGAATGGAGATATTACGTAAAATTTGACACTCAAAATATACATATTAAATACTTCGTACTTATAAGGTTGTTAAATAAAATTAACAATTTCAATCCTTCTAATGTAAATATTGATCACCATAGCATTAAAGTTATAAGTTAATTATGTGATATAATATATATATATATATAAAAAGTTAAATTACTAAGTTAATATTAACGAACATTTGATATATATGTATAACTATTCATTTTATTTAAATATTATAACTAAATTTTATAAAAGTTAAAATTATTAGTTTAACATGACAAACATATTAATATATATACATGCCCTCACCTCCAGGTTACACGTAAAGCTTATCATTGTCAAATAAAATCTGATGAGGCCGGTGAAAGAGGGCAGTGATCGCGTAGGAAGGTTATTTATCTTGAGTATGTAGAGACACTAGAAAAGGAAGTTCTTGGGGTAAGAAAGATTGGAAGGAGAATGAGAGATCTTAATCAAAGCTGGAGATTCAAATCAAAACTTGAGATTTGAGCAATTGTTTTTGAAGCTTTTGGGCACGGGGGCCAAAGTACTTCAGTTGTGAAGTATTTTGGAGCTGGGTACCAAGGCTGTGGTCAGTTTGGCTGGGAGGATTTGGTCATTTGGTATCGGTAGCAATTGGGGCTACAACAACGCAAAATTGATGTCAAACTCGGAAACCAGGTATGTATATTTGAATTGAATTGATAAATTATAACTAAATTGTAAATTGGTAAATTATGTAGAAATTAGGGGTTTAATTTGGGTTTGGTTGTTACAAAAGGTGTCATACACACTGAATGGATTTGAGAAATAGTGTGTAGAAGATGATCCAAAAAGGTAAAGTATCATGGATTTGAACATGGATGTATCAATCACCTAGATGGTTGGAAAATATAGTGGAAGCAAAAACAAATAATTTTCCACAATAGGTAAATACTCTTCCAGATCAACTTTTCATTCCATCTATAAAAGCTTACAACGAAACCTCCACGTGTTGGCCCCTAAAAACAACATGCATCGATATGGAAAAAGACTTTGAATTGAGCTTGTACATTGTAATGTTCCAGTTGGAAAATTACCAACAATATTAAGCAAAATACGCATGCAACTTAGAAAACTTCAAACAACAATTAAACACCCATAAAATTGCACCAGCACTGTGGCAAACCGAGACATTTTATTATCAAAAAGAGAGAACAATGCATGAAATGTGTGCACCTGGGCTTGTCAAAGCAATCTAGACAATCCCAGGTGAGAAAAATGTTGCTCAGATGCAAAGGAAAGACTTCTACTCAATGTAGTGCGTTGACCCTAGAATTTCTGCAACTGCTGGTTGGAAGAAACCCCTGTTTGAGCCTCCAAAGGTGCTCATAAAATTTTGCCAAATTAATCTTGGGCTCTCCACCACAAACCCAAAAAAACTCAAAAAGGGTTTTGGCAAATTCTATTGATCACCCATAACTCAAGATTGCAGCGCACTCGTCCCCATTGTCTGCCAAATAATTTTGCTGTTTGGGGTGCCAAAACTCCCTCAAAAATTCTGCAAAATAAGGAGCTAACTCCTTGATCCTAGACAGACAAAACCCAGTTTTGTCTGGGCTAATTACGACCTCCCGAAATTACCCAAAATTGGTGCTATGGCCTCCCTGGCAGAAACTGCGTCCCCAGTGATTCTATCTGCTGCAAACTCTCCTTATTTCTCCTCAATATGCAATAGGAATTATATAGGAAATTTCCTCGGATGTAGGGGAGAGGTTTCAACTTTCACATCAAATTCTGACGCAAGATAGCTGAACCCAGTTCCACAAGAACACTATCTAGTGACCCCCTACGCAGGCCCTTGGAAGATAAATTCGTTCCCCTCAATATTTGTCACCTCCAGCTCCAAAACATTTCATAAAGGCTAGACTCCCCCTCAAGCAACGACACTAATTTATCTCGACAAGACACCCTCAGTAACTAGCGGCAATGAGTGGTGCGTTTTCTCTATTGCGTCCTCCCTGGAGTTCGAATTGGCTAAAGGAATCTGCTGAAATGTGCTACAATACTCCACAAATCTCCTCACCAAAGTAACAATAGCTTGCCTCCCTAGGGTGGCACTCGAAGTCCACCGAAAGAACGCTGAGTTCTCCCCTTGGAGAACTCTCTGCTAAGCAACACTTGTGACTCAGCTAAATAGCTTAAGCAACAAAGGAAATAGATGAGTGAACAAAGACCCCAATAGGTTCTGTGCTCCTTCTATTTATAATTTTTTCTTGCCTCCTCATGTGGGTCCCTCGATCGAATATTTCAACGTCGTTCCCTTAGCAGTTTGATTTTCTCTCCAAGTGGTGCATATTTCTTGTAGGTGTGGCCCCCACATTCCACTAGCAAAATAATTTTCTATTTCTCCTAAGTTCCATATGCCAAAAATGACTCCAATGCTCAAGTTACAAATTGTGCTATGCTTAGCACCTCCCCAATAAACTCCATTAACTCCCTCAGATGAAAAAATCAAAATTGGGGACATTACATACAACTTATTGAAAAACCTAGAAACAACAAAAAACTATTGTACAACCTGCAGAACAACCTATATGGTCTCTCTGTACTACTGTGGGGACATATACGAACCTGCCCATGTGATTATGCAAAACTTCCATACAACTGTACAAAGCCGTACGAACAACTATCTCGTATTGCTTGCTGCTTGAAAATGCCTTTTTCCTGATTACCTACTCTCTCTCTCTCTCTCAATTGTTGAAGAGTGTATAATAGCCTCTACCTTGCCATGTGTTTATAGTTTTAGCCTAAGTCACATGACACATCCTTAACCCCCCTGTGTCATGTATTTCACGTGTTGGGCATGACATGTGTTTGACATAAGTTTGACTCGTGTCCTGTTCACAACAAACATGACAAGAGTAAAACTCATGTCGGACATGAGCCCTGCCTATTTCACAATTTCCGAATACTTGTTTGATGAAGATGTAATGTCCCTTCCTAAATTAATTTGTCACTGGTTCATTTTCCACAATTTTGGTATTTTTAGAGGCCATGGGACCCACAAAATTTTGGGAAAAAACTTAGGAGGAAAAGGGAGGCCATAATGTTTTGTTGATGGAGCGTGGGGGCCACCCACATGAAGGAAAAACACACTTGCCTAAGGGAAAAGTTCGAATAGCCAAGAAGGAAAGTCGAAAGGCTAGATGGAGGGGCCCATGTGGGAAAGTTGGCCCGCGAAATTATAAATAGGAGAGGTTTAGCTTCATTTGGCATCTTTTGCCTATTGAACTCACTCTAGTTGCTCGTTTGCTTCGCTGGGTCACACATTGTTTAGCATTGAGTTTTCCAAGCAAAGAACTCACCCTTTTTTGGTGGAGTATGGGTGCCACCCTAGGGAGGACCCATTCTACCATTTTGGGAGGAGGGCTAGAGGGGATTCAAAGCTTGACGCTTAGCCATTTGGCCATCTAGTGCATATTCCAGGAGGACGCAGGAAGGGAATACATGGGAGTTGTTTTAGGGGTCTTCCGGGGTGCAATTGTCGGGAGAATTTTGGTAAAGGAGATTTAGTGGGATACTAGCCTTTCGGAGCATGTAATGGCTACTTGAGAGCAATACAAATTGCAGCATCCAGGGCCAACGGAAAAGCCTCTCATTAGGCACACATAGGAGTTTGTGGGTCAAGTTGTGGGGCAAGAGTTTGTTGGGAGAAATAAGGAGAACCTTGGGGGAGTGTCTCTCAACATTTTTGGAGTGATATGGGAGGGATTTTACTTGAATTGCAGGCAAGCCATATTTCCAGCAACTAGAGGAGGAGGTGGTACTTGGGGGCCGAATTTCCGAGTCAAACCAGGCCAAACCCTTTCTGGGTTTTGGTGGGTTTTGTTTGAGGAGCTTGGGGTTAATTTTGTGGAATTTTCTGAGCACCGGATGTGGGGTTTCTAGCAGCATCTTTCCAGCAGACAGTGCAAGTTTTACTAGGGCAGCACAGAGCATCATTGTAGCAACTGATTCTACCATCTGGGCTTGTCATTTGATCACCTGGGCTTTGCCACGCTTGCAATTGAGGCTAGCCCAATTGCTCTTCTTCCACACTATTGTACTATTGCTCCCATTTCTTAATAAAATGGCTCGGCTGGTTATCATTTCTGGTGTTCACATGGGTGTGCACTAAATGTTTAAATTTTCTCGTGTTTTATTTATTGTTTGCTTTGCATATCTCTATTTTCCCTAATTAGAAACATTACAAAAGAAGTGGCCAACGGATTTTTAAAATCAATTTTTTGCCTCATTCTCACGCATTTCAATCATAGGTTTGGAGCTCTCAGAGGTTTTGGAGTGCAACTAAGGGTGATTAAGTAGTGTTAAAAGGGTTTCCAAGTGCTCAGAAGTGGATTTGTCTAGGCCCTACTAATGCTATGTAATTAATGGTAATGTTAAATTTTTAAATTAAAAGTGATTTAACTTAGATTTTAACATTACCATTAATTGTTTCAGGATGTTTGAGAGCGTCCAACATCATTGGATTTCATATGGAGAAAGTAGAATTTTAGATCCCACTCAAAGTCTAGTAGACTCAATAGTGTTCAGGATTTCAAGATTTGAGGGGTTGTAATGTTTCCATTCGACTTCGTCAAGTATGTGGGTATGGAACTAGATTTGTTGAACTCCTTTGTCACGACCCTCTTAAAAATGTACCCATCACTCAAACAAAATCTGGATTTGACATGTTAAGCTTTTTCTATCTGTTTTAATGCTTACAGAGTGATATTAATGATGAGAATCCAAATATAGACAATGATTTTGATGATATGTAGGTATTTGTTGTAGCATGATTTGAGCCTTCTCTTATCGACACAATGGGTATTGAATTAGGCCATCAAATTGTACATTTAGGTCACTTGGACCTCACCTCTAATTAGCGTGGGCTAGAAGATGTCGTTCTACGTAGAGCACTTCTTAGAGTCGCAGGATGGCATCATGGCCCACTCCCCTTACACATGCAAACATTAGATGCACTCACTCAAGATCCTGTAAGTGTTGAATAATGTAACTAGTGTTAGTCTTCATAATTGTATTTGTCAAAAGAAAGAAAATCATTTCTTTATTGTAAAAGTAATTGACTTATTAAAGCGTGGGTTTCATGCTTGGGTCAATAATCAATAGGTCAAAGCCTCCATTATAGGCTTCTAGGTTTGTGTTTTAAAGTCATTTTCTTTGTAGACTCTTCTTGGGCTTATTATGTTAAAAGAAAGAAAAAATATACTATGTGATTATTCCTTCAGCAAGTCGGCCTCAAATATCTAACAAGTCGGCCCTATTGAAGATGATTCGACCTAGAAGACTATATATAAGCAAAAAGTTTGACCTAGTAAGGCATCTGCCATCAAGGATGAATTCAATGTGTAATTGCAAGAAACTAAGTAGTGCGAAATGTCTAAATGAAGAGATCTATTCCATTGTAAAAGGAATAAAGGACAATGAAGAAGTGATAATGCGAAGTTGCAGAGATAAGAGTGCAGGCCGAGAAGTGAAAGTATGAAGTCGCAAATATGAGAATGCAGGCTGAAAATTTCAGAAGTGGCAGAAAGGAGACTCGATTTGGCTTGGATATTGAAGTTGATATTTGTTTAGTCTTCTCAAATGCCTGACTTGGTGGATGGTGAAAAGTCTGTCTTGGTCAAAGGGTCCTGGTCGTCTCAACTTGATTTGAATCTATTAGTGGAAGCGTTTGACTGGGTTTTCCCCTTCGTAGGGGTTTTTCCCTGGCTGAGTGCCTACATCTTGTGTTCTTTTCTTGTGTCTGTGATCTTCATTTGTTTGGCATTTATCTTGATGATGAAGAAACATAATAATAACAAAAGGAAGTAATATAACATCACAAGAACTTGTCAATGTAAGAGAAATCAAACTAAAAGAAAACCAAATCAAGCTGCCGTAGATTTCTCAACATGCTTTCAGAGCTAGGTTCACTTGCATAAAGGGCAGTAAGACGGTCACATTAGCTTCAAGCCAAGAAAAGTAGAGAAACTATCTAGGACCAAGTTCCTAGTGGAAAGAAAACCAAATTCTGGGCTCATGTATTATCCCTCACCAGAATGACTAAACTGCAAGAAGAGCGAAGAGTTTTTGAAAGCCTAGAAGATCTGTTTTAGAGGTCCGAAAGATTAATCTATTAGCCTAAGGCAAGCTGAAAATCTTGGTAAAAAGAGCGAAGGTCTAAGTCAAGTTTACAAGGACTGAAAATTATTATCAATTTCCAAATTAAAATACTGCAGTGATCCAAATTGTTCAAATTGAAGAATCGTTGTGACTTGTGAGAATTAAAAGCCATTATAAGAGAAGCATCAAATTAATGTTGACACCTTCAGACAGAAGCCAAGACTCCCCCATAGACCTGGGCATAGTATGCATTAAAAGGGTTCCATACTTGAAGAAAATTCATAGTCCTGTACATTGTTGTAGAAGCCAAAGTTTAGTGATTGAAGGACACAGTCCTATGACTGATATATATAAACATATAGTCCAACTCTGATCAGTCACAAAAGGAGCTGAAGACCTGTGAGTCATTTTGTTTGATCAATCCCCTATGAACAGTCACCACATTTGGAATAAATCTGCAGTCCTATACCTTTACTGTATAATATTGAAGCCAAGAAGTTGTGATAAGAGGATGCAATCCTGAGACTTACACAAAAATTCGAGGTTGAACAAACCGACCTAGAATCAACCAATCTTGAAATTGGTGAATCATTGAAACAAATCAAGGTCTGCAATCCTTATGGAGAAATGACTGGAGAAATAGAAGATCTGTAGCAGCCTATACTACAGCCAATGAAAACGCATCCAACATTTGAGGACCAACTCAAAGCCTTCATCAAGTAAGTATTGCTACTGCACTTTATGTTTTCAGTCATTTAACATTGTGTATGCAGTTTGCAAGAAAAGGCAACAAGCTCTAATAGAATATCAATTCAGAGGTATGAAATTCTTGAGGTATATATATCATGTTCATTTGTTAAATGGTAAATGTCTTAGTATTTAGTTATTTGTATGATCCTAGAATTTCCAAAATTATATATAGGGAATGTGAATAGTACATATGATAGTCTCTCTCTCATTCACTTGTTCCCGCTTAGAAACCCTATCTCACAATTGTCTGAGGTTTATAAAATAGTCTGTGATATATGGCAATTCTTGGCAATAATGAAATTAAAAAGATGTTTAAATTTTGCAACTCAAATCCCTAGGAACTCACTCCAATGGAGATTTTGGATAATCATCACACTATTGTATTTGCATATTTTGGTTGTGCTTGTCAGTTAATATTGCAGGTGTAGTAACTGTTGATTTGGGTTAGCATCAGATGTGCTCTAGCCATGAAAATTGGTGGAGAGGCTAAAGCACATGAGATCTCCAAGACCCAAATGGTTTGGATAGATTGTACCCAGTTTGGGAGGTATGAGGATAAGTAATATTTTAATGGAGTTCCTAAATCTAAACTTAGGAAAAATAAAATATTAATGGGTATTAATATAAAACTAGTTTAGAAGGGTCCAAAAGTCATGGATCAAACCAAATCTAATCTTAGCCGTTTATTAGAGATTTAATCTCAACCGTTGATGGACCAACAAAAAAGTATAAGAAGAGGCTTGAGGGTCAGTTGGAGAACACACCAGAGTGATTAGTCATTTTATTCTCTAGAGCGGGGTTTGCTAAGAGAGGTAGAATCAATGATCAACAACGAGGGGCAGTGAATACATAGCAGAGAGGCAGAGTTGGTACCAGAGAGACAATGCAAAGCTAGAAGAGGCTGACGCAGAGCTAGCTGGGTGCTACGTAGGGGTACCCAGGAGCTACGCAGAGCCAAGAGAGGCTAGCGTGTGAGACGCAGAGGGTCTAGGCACTGATGCAGATGCTCTTGAAGCTGATGCAGAGGCTAGCAGAGCTGACGCAGGGCCAAGAGGCACCGCTGGAGGGATTTCATGGGACAGACTGGGAGCTAGTGAGCTGGGTAGGGTGACGCAGTCCCTATTAGAGTGACACAGAGCAATGGGAGCTGCAATTGTTGCTGTGGGATTGTTCATCCGGTGTTAATCAACCAGAATATTTGTCTTAGAGGAGAGGTACTATTGTCGAGGGCATTCTCTCTTGGGTGAGCCATTTTTGACACCCTAGCTGTATTCTGAAAACTGCATAATAATAAAACCCTTAGAATAGCTACACCAGTTTTCTCGGATTGGGTTTTTCCAGGGACATTTGTCCACAAATAACGGTGTCACTTGTGTGTCTGTTTTCCTTTAGTTGTTGATTTGTAGATGTTGTGACTGTATTGTGTTTATTTTGGTATTTAAATGTATTAAATAACTTGTTCGAATTTAAACAAGTAGAAGAAATAAACCAGTAGAATACAGATTAATTTTCTAATGGATAGACTTAGAAATTCAACATGGTATTAGAGCATGGTTGCAGATCACAGGAAAGTTGAAGGCATCAACTAAGCAGAGCATTTGTAGCAGATTTAGCTGTCCTGAGTGACAAAGCTGATCCTTGCAGAAAGCGGCAGAGGAAGGAGTGACACAGAGGGACTGCGTCATCAGTTTGGGCCAGAGAGAGGCCAGCGCAGAGGCTGAGGAAGGCAGAATTAGGCTCACGCAGGGGCCAGGAGGGCTGACGCAATTGGCTGAGGCAATTGGTTTGCTATTGTCGGGAATGCGCAGAGCCAAGAGGCTCAATCCTTCAGTTGTCGGGGCAAAGGTAGCTATGGAAAGTTTGCGGGAGCGAAGCGGGTGGGGTACTGTGGTCAGAACAATACCTAACAGGGCAAGACCAAGCTAGAGGGAGTTGTTGCTGAGGCGGATTTCTAGCCAAGGAATCTGGATCAGTGTTGCAGTTGCACAGACGATCACAGTGGGGCAACTTGACGTTGGCAGAAGGATTTCGAAGAGGGAAATCGGGACTCAGAGGAAGTCCCGAAGAGAACTTCCAGACAAGAAGTAGAGAGACTCAGCAGGAGTCGAACCGAGAACTTCTAGACAGGAAGTAGAGAGACTCAGCAGGAGTCGAATAGAGTACTTCTAGGTGGGAAGTAGAGAGACTCGGAGGAGTCGACAGAGAAGATCAGCGAGATGGCCGTGAATGCGCTGACAGATCAGGATAGGCTGGACGAAGCATCCAACTTTGTGGTCTGGAAGGCCAGCATCTTGTCCATTCTAGACAAACATCGTATCAAGGTTTTTGCCTTGAGAGTGATGGCTATCCCAGTTGATCTGGTAGCTAATGAAAGGTACGAGGAGGCAATGGCTAAGGTAAAGTGCATTATCCTTGATGGGGTCAAGGATCATGCGGTCCAACATATTGCCGAGAAGGAAATGACAAGGGAGATGTGGGACACTTTGAAGACGTTGTACCAACATACTTCCATGCAGAGGAAGATGCTCTTGGAGAATCAATTAAGGTGATACCAGATGCAGAAGGGAGAGCTGATGGATGTCTTCCTCGGTCAGTTGAAGGAGATCTGTGGCCAACTGACTTCCATAGGGGCCACGCTAGATCAGGAGTTGATGGTAAGGACCACACTTAACAGTCTCTAAGGAGTGGGAGACATTTGTCTAGAGCATACTGGGCAGGGTGAGTCTTCCAGATTGGGAAGAACTGTGGGCAACTCTTCGTCAAGAAGGGATCAGATGGCTGACCAAGACGGGAAGTAGCAACAATGGGGTCAGGATCAAGAAGGAAGAGGAAGAGGATGTGGCTTTAGCATCTGCGGGAAAGTAGGAGAAGGGAAAGAAGAAGGATCTCTCCAAGGTCAAGTGCTTCCACTATGGGGAACTGGGTCACTATGCGAACCAGTGTTTAAGGAAGAAGAACAAGGGAGAGGCTTCTGAGGCCAAGGCAGCGCCAACGAAGGCGGAGAAAGAAGTCGAGGAGGATGACGATTGTGTCACTTGAGAAGAAGTGGGGAGACATCGAGTTGTAGTCAGGTGGACCACATGCGATAAGGGGCAAGATCCTTGAAGTATCCAACCTTTTGGATTATACCTTGCTATGGGAGCCCTGAAGAGGAGTAGCAGGAATGGCGGATGCCGGTAGAAGCGGATGCAGATGAAGCAGCGGAGAGTGCTATAGTGTAGGAGTCTCGGACAACGCGAGGCTAGCAGGCTGCAACAATGTGAGAGGCACGAGAGTGTTACACCAGTGCAGGATGGCACAGGGAGGTGTGCAACGATGCCAGATGTAGGGAGTTGTTGCAGCAGCGCAGAGGTCAGTAGAGGAAGCACTTGTTAGCGGCAAAGGGGGCTTCAGCATCGGGAGTGTCTCTAGCCTGACATGGATGTCATAGTTGGGTGGATCAGTTACTTACTTCTCAGTAATTGGGTTGCAGTGTAGTCGCAGTATGTGGTAGCACGATGTAGCGTGAGCAGAAGGGGATACATTGTTGGGTGTAGGGAGTTGTTGCAGCAGCGCAGAGGTCAGTAGAGGAAGCACTTGTTAGCGGCAAAGGGGGCTTCAGCATCGGGAGTGTCTCTAGCCTGACATGGATGTCATAGTTGGGTGGATCAGTTACTTACTTCTCAGTAATTGGGTTGCAGTGTAGTCGCAGTATGTGGTAGCACGATGTAGCGTGAGCAGAAGGGGATACATTGTTGGGTGTATGGAACAACAACAACATGGTTGTAGAGGGAGTTGCTGTACGGATGCAACAATCCCAGTGGTAGGGCCATGGGTAGCAGTACAGGATGCACCAGTGCAGAGGATGTTGGGCAGGGAGGCCTAGCATCAGCACAGGGACCGATGCTGGATGATCAGGGTGATACTCATTGAGGAGTATTACTAGAGCACAAACCTCGTTAAGAGAGAGTGTTGATTTGGGGTAGCATCGGATGTGCTCTAGCAATGAAAGTTGATGGAGAGGCTACAACACATGAGATCTCCAAGGCCCATAAATGGTTTAGACAGATTGTACCCGGTTTGGGAGATATTAAAATAATTAATATTTTTAATGGATTTCCTAAGTCTAAACTTAGGAAAAATAAAGTATTAATGGGTATTAATATAAAACTGGGCTAGAAGGGTTCAAAAGTCATGGATCAAGCCAAACCTAATCTTAACTGTTGATTAGAGATTTAATCTCAGTTGTTGATGGACCAAGTATAAGAAGAGGCTTGAGGGTCAGTTGGAGAACACACCAGAGTGATCAGTCATTCTATTCTCTAGAGCAGGGTTTGCTAAGAGAGATAGAATTAGTGATCAACAGCGAGGGGCAGTGAATACATAGCAAAGAGGCAGAGCTGGTACCAGAGAGAGCGCAGAGCCGAGAGAGGTTGACGCAGAGCTAGCTGGGTGCTACGCAAGGGTAGCCAGGAGCTGCGCAGAGCGAGGAGAGGCCAACGTGTGAGACGTAGAGGGTCTAGGGGCTGAAGCAAAACCTCCAGAAGCTGACGCAAAGGCTAGCAAAGTTGATGCAGGGCCAAGAGGCAGCGCTGGAGGGATTTTGTGGGACAGACTGGGAGCTGGTGAGCCGGGTGGGGTGACGCAATCCCTATCAGAGTGACACAGAGCAGTGGGAGCTGCAATTGTTGTTGTGGGATTGTTCATCCGGTGTTAATCAACCAGGATATCTGTCTCAGAGGAGATGTACTACTGCCGAGGGCATTCTCTGTTGGGTGAGCCATTTCTGGCACCTTAGTTGTATTCTGAAAACTGCATAATAATAAAACCCTCAGAATAGCTGCAATGGTTTTCCTGCATGGGGTTTTTCCGGGGACATTTGTCCAAAAATAACGGTGTCACTTGTGTGCTTGTTTTCCTTCAATTGTTAATCTGTAGATGTTGTGATTGTATTGTGTTTATTTCGGTATTTAAATGTATTAAATAACTTATTCGAATTTAGACAAGTAGAAGAAGTAAACCAACAAAATACAGATTAATTTTCTAATGGATAGACTTAGAAAATTCAACAGTAACTTGATAAATCAAGTTCGATCTTTGGACTCATAAGGGAATGAACCATGAAGACATTATCATAATTAAGAGGGAGCCATTTAAGGTTTGTAAAAGAAGCAACTCAAGGTATGTATAAAAGGACAAGATTTGTTGTAAGTCTTGTTCATTAAAAGATGCAATTTGAAATTTGCTTCGTATTACTAACTCTCTTATGCCTAAGGTCTTGAATCATAAAGATTTTTGTTAGGGTGATTAATCATTAGATTGAATCTACCCTTGTTGTACTATCTCTTGCCATTTGTTCATTTTGATGAAACCCTAACCTCTAGGGTTCACTATAAAGCCCTTGCCTTTTTAAACAGAAACGGTTGAATTTTATTTATAAGAAGAGGTTGTGCATGTCAAACAACCTCGATTACAGTCAATTGAGAGAATTCTGGTTCTATAGAGTCCTCATATTCTGGCTTTTGTGTCAGAGATTAGTTGTTGCTTGTACGCATTTGGCATGGCTGAGAGATCCTTACTATGCTTTTGGCGTCTTAGGGTCCTGTCTTACATTTCCTCTTTTCTTTGTTGCTTTGGTACTTTCCTGGGCTAAGCTAATTCCCGAATAAACTTTAATCCACAGTCCAAATTATACAAAACCCGCATATATTAAACTGTATTAATATATAACTTGTCCCCACCTCTGATATACCAAGGCTCTCATCCGTACCCGACCCCACTAGAAGGTTAAAACCCAACCATGTTTAGCTCGTGATTAACGTCAGATCTTCCTCTGTCCAGATCCGATGCTTATCGCGTCCCTCTCTGTTCAGCCCTTAACACCTCAGGAGCGTGCGATGAGGGCGATTTTGTCCTGCCACACGTCAGTCACTAAGTGGCATTGCGTCCGTTTTGTAGAAAACTGCCCAACAGCCAACAGCGGTGCAATGAAAACCGCTTACCACTCGCAACGTATTTAACACCCCTCCTTTTGCAATGCGCGATGACCGTCAGATCAACCTCGCCTAGATCTGACGCTTATCGTGTCCCTCGTTGTCCGATCCTTAACCTAATCCCACCTCCGTGCCCGACCCCACATCAAGGATAATATCCCACCATGTACAACGCGCGATAACCATTAGATCTTCCCCCACCCAGGTCCGACGCTTATCACGTCCCTCGCTATCCTACCCTTAACACCACAGGAGCGCGCAATATGGGCGGTTTTGACTAGCCATGCATCGGGCCCTAAGGTACATCGTGTTCGATTCATGAAATACTGCCCAGCAGCCAAAAGCGGTGCGATGTAAATTGCTTAGCACTCCCCACAACTTTAACACCCCACCTTTTCCAGTGCGCAATGATTGTCGGATCATCCCTGCCTAGATCCTACGCATCGCTTCCTTCAAAACCGTCCTCTGATTGAATACAATTTTGCGGCCTTTTAAAACACCCAAAAATTGTTGGCCCATGTGAAAACCTATAGCCTGTTGAGGAGTGGCCCACTCTTTCTTGACAGTGAAAGTTTGTCTGTGCCAACCTTTATTCTGCGGAATTCTGTCCTTGATCAGCTCTCCTTGTCTATTAAGGAATTGGGTGCCTTTCAGGTTCTTCGTCATTCTTTACCAACAAACCTTGAGCCAGAAGACATCCTTTGTTAGCCATTTTATTAGCTTCCTTGTTCAAAGCTTGCAGGACATGGTAGAATGTGCAGAATGTGAAGTTTTGAGCCATCTTTCTTATTCTTTCAAGGGTCTTCTTTAGAGCAGAGCTATTGAGTTGGTCGCCCGTGTTAAGGATTTTAATTAGGATTTCAGAATCCCCGAGGATTTGAAGGTTTTCCCCTCTGTTCCTCTGAGCCAGCTAACACGCTTTGAGCAGTCCGAGGATCTTGACGTGGTTGTTGGTGCTCTGACCTAGGCCCCAACTGAAGCTGTATTGTTTTTGTCCATATGTGGAGTAAATTGTTCCTCCTGCCCCTGATATCCCTGGGTTTCCTTTGGAGGTTCCGTCGAAGAAAATTGCGACTTTGCCCTGATTTTTCCACCATTTTTTAAATTCCGCCTTAGAGATCCAGAGAAGCCACTCTACGCAAGAAGTATTCTTCTTGATGCTGACTCGTCTCAGGGATTCACTTAGCCAACTGAGCTCTTCAAGGAGAAGGGAGTTGTCTGGCTTATGAGGTCTATTTTCAAAAGTTTCCAGCAAAAAAACTTTGGCCTTAGCAGCCACTGTGTTGGTGGATTGAAGTCTGTTGTTAAAGATGGCTTCATTCCTAGCCAACCAGATTCCCCAACAGATATATTTTGGTATTGCATTCCAAATTTTAGTCCATGTTGAGTTGCTATTCAAAGAGTGAGGATATCGTTCTTTCCAAGTTGCGAAAAGACTAACAATTGAAGACTGCTGAGGGATTTGGGTGTTGAGCCCGATAATTACTTGCAACCAGATTTCTTGAGAAAAGGGGCAGTCTATGAACAGGTGATCGATAGTTTCCTGATCCTTGCAGCAAAGAGGGCATCTGTGTGGACCCATGATTCCTCTTTTCTCTAAGTTGTCCCTTGTGAGGGTCCTTTTGTGCATGAGAATCCAGCAGAAGAAGTTGATTTTTAGGAGACCAAATGGGTCCCAAACATGCTGCCAAAGCTTTGTAGTATGGATCTGATGTTGTTGTTCTTTTAGGGCTGCAAAACCCAACCGAATTGAGTAAGCTCCGGACTTCCCCCAGTCCCACTTGTCCCTCGAATGGAGATGCATAGGAGCCAGACCAGTGAGTTTAGCTAATAATTGATGGAATTGAAGGAGCATCCAATCAAGGGGGCGATGGAGGGCCCAGTTACTCCAGTTCCTTGTTGAATCCCATGTGCATATGTCAGCAAGTTTGTGGATACCTTTTTGGATGAGCCAGTTACTCAAATATGCTATTTTCGGAGCAAGGTTTAGGGGATGGAGTCCCATGATCTTGTCATTCCACAATCTAATTCTTTTCCCATTTCCTGGAATTTTGTAGAGCTGTTCTTTGAAGAATTTCCAACCTTGGCTGCATAACTTCCACAACGTGGTTCCTTTGTGGGAAGCTCCTTCTTCCATATTCTTTATTGAGAGTTTGTGCAGATATTTTTTAATTAGAACTTGACTTACAGGGTTTCTTTGGTTTGAGAAGATTTTCTAGAGGATCTTTCCTCCCATTGCCAGATTGGCCAACACAGGATCTCTTACTTGAAGTCCACCTTCAGATATTGGCCTTTTCACTATGTCCCAACTTACTATATGGAATTTTTTTTGTTCCCCTTTCCTCCTTGCCATAGAAAATTTCGAATCAACTTTGCTAACTGTTTGGTGATCATTTTTGGAGCCAAAAGGAAAGAAGGCAGGTAGATAGTAAGGGATGAGAGAACTGACTTGACCAGAGTGAGCTTCCCGGCTGAGGTAAGCCACTGTTTGTCGCAAGCAGTCATTTTAGCCTTAATTTTGTTGATAGTTTCCATCGAAAGAGGGGCCTTAGTGGTACCCAAGGTTAAAGGCAGGCCAAGATACTTGAATTTTTCCCAAGAGGCATATCCGATGAAGCCCAGGGCTTGGGCAATCCTGAGTATAGATTGCTGGTCTACTGCCCAACCGTACACTGCACTTTTTCTCTTGTTGACCATAGTTTCGGAGACTTTGTAGAAGCTTTGGATTATTCCAATGAAGGCTCTTGCTATTTTAATGGAGGCTCCTCCCATAAGGATAGAGTCATCGACGAACAAGGCATGATTGATTGGGTTTGTTCCAGGTATCACCCTAATGCCAGGAAGAGTCCCATTGAGCTTCTCATCTGTGAGCTTTCGGCTTAGAGAGTCTGCCATCAGAATATACAAGAAGGAGGATAGAGGGTAGCCTTGCTTGATTCCCCTTGAAGCTTTGAAGTAGTTTGCCGGCCTACCATTTACTAGAGGGGCTATCCAAGGTTCTCCAATGCATGCTTTAATCATTTTTACAAATTCAGAGCTGAAACCAAATGCATAAAGAACTTGGAGGAGGAATGAGTGTCTTACTCTATCGAAGGCAGTCGCCATGTCTAGTTTGATGAGTGTCTAGTTTGATGATCATACCTTGCGATTTGGACTGATTCCTCTTGCCTTTTTGTTTTCTTCCATGTTATTTGCCTGCTGTTCATCCTGCTATGTCTTAGAGTTTTTCTGGTGTGCTGAGGATATCAAAGGGGTTTGTTGATATGACTGCTATTGGAGGGACTGAGCTTCCTTTTGCTTGGGTTTCAGGAGGAGGAACCCTCCCAGTGGATACGACTTTCCCTTTATTCCTGTTGCTCTGCTTAGTTGGCCCTGGTTTCTGAACCTGAGTCCATTTATCTCCTTTCTCCTTCTCAGCTCCATCCTCTGATTTCTTTTTGCAATGCTTGGCAAAATGGTTGTAGCCATGGCAGTGCCGACATTTAAATCGGAGTTGCTCGTAGTCTAGCACTTGTATGTGTGTCCAGTCAGCCACAGTGAGTTTAATGGCATCAGGGTGACCTTCCTCCAGGTCTACTTCTACACAAATTCTCACACAAGAGTACTGGTCTCTTCTTTTTGCTTGGTCGATGTATTTGCCTAGCTTGTTGCCTATGGTTTCTAAGGATTTAGGGTTCCAGCAGTGCAGAGGTAGGTGGGGCAATCGCACCCAGACCAGAACAGCCGAGGGCACATCCTGAGTCGGGTCGAAGTCTGGAGTCCATTGATTTAGATAGAGACCCTGAGGCCCCATGAAATATGGGCCGTTTCTGAATAAGAGGTCCCTATCTTCGGCTGCTTCAAATACGAATACAAAGACGCCTTTGCCGATGAAATGGCTTTTTATTCCTTCTTTGACCAGTGAACATCAGTTCCTTTGCACCCAGGCTTCTATCGCTTTAGGCGAGGGCCATAAGCCTGTGAACTAGCCAATAAGCCCTCGTTCTGCTAGGTTTACTGCCACTTTGCAGGGTTCTACAGTCGGCAGAGCAACTGTCTGGATGGATTCCATTTTTTTTACAAACTTCTGTTGGTTTTCGGTTGCTAGTCGTTTATTGCATGCTGCAATAAGATTCCATTATGCAGCTAGCTCAGGTGGCAAGGGAGTTTCCTTTTCGTGGCCCCCTCCTCGGGCCATGACTCTGGAGCTTCGCGTAGACTCGTGGATGGCTGTCTCTTTACGCGCTCCTCGGGTTTACTCCTACTGGCCTCAAAGGCTGCACCAGGCTCCCGCTATGTGGTTCCTCTCGCGCAGGTTGCTCCAGGCTCTTGCTCCTCTGTCTAAAAATAAGCCCTAGCCTTTTTGATGCTTAGGGTATGTTGACAATAATAATGAAACCCTAGTCTACTTAGTGTTTGTTGATAAAGTCTAGAACATATAATGATATCCTACTCTCTTGATGATTAAGAGTTTAGTAATGTAATGAAGAGACCCTATCCTTCAGGGTTTGTTGATGATATCTAGGTTATATAATGAAATCCTAAATTTTAGGGTTTATGAAAAAACCCTTGTGATAGTCAATCCCGGGAAATAAATTCCTAGGTGTATGAGCTTCCATATTATTGAAACCCTATTTTGGTAAAATTATTGGAGTTTGATGTGTGTATCTAGGGTTCACGATGAAAACCCTAGTAAGTGATTGATATAAAGAAATATTAACTGAAACCCTAGATATGAAATGTTAGTATGCTATCTATCATGATTTAGTTTTTATTAATGAAATCTAGGGTTTGTGACACAACCCTAGCATAATTTGACATAAAATTCTAGGGCATAATATTGAAGATGTAAAGCGCTATGATTGGATTGATAATATCTAAGTCTTTAAGTCTCAATGATGGAATCTAGGGTTTACAACAATAACCCAAGCAAATTGTTGAAGACCAGAATATAAAAGATGGAACCCTTGTTGACTATTAACCTAACTAGGTTTAGGTATTTTATGTCTAAAGCTTGATTATTTTGACGCTTCCATTGTAATGACATGATTTTGATATAATATGCTTCTGTATATTTGTACTTGGATGTACTTGCTGTTAAAGATTTGCAGGTACATAATCTTCAAGCTGTTGAAGATGACTTGATAATAGTGATGAGCATGATGAATGAAGAAAGTTGTAGATAACCTTGTTGCCATGAGAAAGAATGATGTCCCTGAAGAAATGAAGCTTTGAAATGTTGAAGTTTCCCCTATGTTGTGAAGTTGTTGATCTCTTTAAGTTGAGAGGGAGCTTGGATGGAAGAAAGTGTATATCTCTCTAGTTGAGAGGGAGGGCATAATATGACAACTAAGACCTTGAAGAAAGAATAAAGATCATAGCTGAAGAATTGCAGGTATATATTCATGAGTGGCAAAGTTGTAAACAAGACTTAGATGATCCGGAAAAAGTTCTAAGACTAAGTTTGGTGCTGCTTTAGAAGTTAAAGAAGAAAGCTTCCGAAGAACAATATAATGAACAATAGTTCTTTTATGGGACAATATGATAACACAAAATACTCCATATAGTATAAATAATTATATATTTTATAAATAATAAGCGAGATTGATATATAATAACAATGAGCCTTGTGATGGATATGCACTGACTAGTCACAAAGGTGAAGGGTTGTGTCCCGTAGTTTGGCTATGTACATTATTTGTTTTTTCCAGGGAAAAAAATCTACAATTCTATTTATAAGGTATAAACAAAATTACATGCTGTATATGCCTGATGGGATTCCTTTGGCAATGGACTTTACTTATTTATTGCTTTTGTTGTCATGCTTTATTATTAATGTTTATCTATGTCTTTTAATTTGTTACATGTTGTAGGGTTTTTATTTTACCTTGAATTAAAATTTTGTATACTTTAAAGATAGATACTACAGGCTTAAAACAGTAAATAAAAGAAAAAATTAAAATGAAAAAAATATATTTGTAGCATATAATGACTCTCCAGGCTTGAGAAATCACCCTTCAGCAATTTCTATGTGGATTGTGTGTAGAACCAACAAAGAATTGCCATCACTAAAAATTTCTAAGCATAAAGAATGCTACTGTGTAAATCAGCAAAGAAACATTGTCGTGTTTAAAACATTGGCTGCAAGAATGCTTCTCCAACTTTTACATTGTTGAATGTAATGTTTACAATGTACACGCAAGAAGACTTTAAGGGGCATAATTAAAATAAATATGTGTATATAAATATCAATAATACTAAATAAAGTCCCCAAAAATTGTCTCCATTCATACTATGTTATCACACAAATATGCACCTAAAACAGCAAACAAATCAGAGTCATAGCTGTAGGTGATTTAGCCCTGCTGTATTGTTGCTTAATAATAAATAATAAAAATAATAACTAATAATAATAAATAATAAATCCCTTAATAATAAATAATAAATAATAAAAAATAATGATAATAATAAAAATAATAAATAATATTAAAAAATACAAGAAAATAAATAATAAACAATGAAGAAAAATAAGAATAATAAAAAATAAAAAAGTAATAAATAATAAATAACCATACTAAAGCTCTAAATAAAAATAAATAGAAATAAAACAAGAAATCAGTAAAAAAATCAGTAAAGCTACCAAAAAGAAATAAAGCAAGAAAGCAATAAGTTGCATGTAGACACATGGAGTGTGTGCATGTGGTTCCCCTTCCAATGTTTGTTCTATTTATTAGATGGTGAGGAAGATGGGAGGCATTCCGTCATTCATTCTCTTGGGAGAATAGTGTTCTAAGACAGAGGAGTCACTGGCAGTAGTACGTTGATGGAGGCTCGAGGGTGGCCAGTTGTAGCAAGTCCTTGCGCAATTGAGCCTATGGTTGGGTGGAGAGTTGTCCCCAAAACCTTGTTGCAGTTAGCAGACTTCAATTGAAATCACAGGTAAGTGTCTCTACTCATAGTTTTGAACTTTGATATTAATTAGTGGATAATTGCATGTTGATTATAAATTACTTGATTAATCTAATTAATTACATGTTTATTTTTGGGCTGTTACATAAAATTCATTAGCTAATTAAAGCACAACTGCAATATGATGTGAATCACTAGATGATTCAATCAGCCCACCAAATCACTTCTCAAATGATCACTGAATGCAAGATAAGGAGTACTAATGATCTAGATTCAAGCTTAGTGCCAAATGCAAAGGTAATATATCACTGTAATGTCAAGATCAGACCTAAGGGCTTAAGAAATCAAACAACCAAAGGAATATTCCAACAGAAACACACCATAAACAAGAAGAGACACCGCCACTCAACCCAAAACCAGATCGAATGACTGGGAAGGTTATCCCTCCCCAAAACACAAAATAAAATCATTTTATTAATACGATGGTCCGCCTGCAAGTGCACCTGCGAAGGCAACACCATATCAAACCCTTAACAAAGCCTTAATAGCTACTGGGTTTTACATTCATTAATTACAATATAAAGATCGAAACAAAACCAGGAACTCTGAACAAACCTATTGGCTACAATACATTTTAGCTATAATGATTTTAGCGCGTTGAATTCTTGACGAGAGAAGGAGCTTCTTTTGGTGCTTGGACTTTGAACTGATATGCCCTTCATTTGAAGTAATCTTGTGGATCATATTTATCTGCAAATAGCTGTAACCTTGATGTTACACAAGGAGATTACACAAAACCTAAATTCCAAATCTTTTTCCATGAAGCTAGACAACTGAACTAAACGTCCAGCAGGATCATGCAAACCGCTTTTAAAAGCCAACACTCTTCTCACAACAGGCAGGCGTGAATATGCCTGAAAAAAATTACACAACATATGAACTTTCGTATTAAAGAACTCAATATGCTCTTTTGCATAATCAATGGCTGTTCTTGCTTCAGGGAACTGTATCTGTATTTCGTGCAACCGGTTTTCTTCATCGTGGTTATGATCATTTTATCTTGGCACTTGGTATGCAGGATCTCTGATCCAGTTATTGACTTTAAAGAACACAAAGACTCGTAAGTCCCAACTGCCACTCGAACTTAAAACATTGTACGATTGGCTTAAAGTTCATTACACATCAATCTTCTAGGAGAATTTGATTTACATGCATAATACATGCGCTATTGTATTGAAAATGATGTTTAGGAAAATGCCTTGAATATGAAAACCATGAAATTTCGTTTCGCTGTATTCAAGCATAAAAGTGCAAGATCTTGCCAGCGTATCACGGTAAATACCATGAAGCCTCAAATTTCGATTCACCTTCTGTGTGATATACATACTTTCTATAATTAATTTATAATTGTAGTGATTGTAATCCACCCTATACCATGTGAATGTGAATATAAAACTGCCCTAGTTACCTATTGCTTTGAATATAAATGATTGGAGATTGTGTAAAGAAGGACTTCGGCAATGAAGCGCTGAGAATGTATTCTCAAATGCAACGCGCAGGATTTATTTATGGTATTTGTGTATTAAGCGCTGCCTTTGTTTGTAACTTGGTTGCGTGGTGACCTCAGCACTAGTGTATTAAGTGTTTGCCTGCTAAACTGTGCTTTAAAGTAGATTGTCAATTAATAGCACTGAATTGAATTCGAATTCAATTATTCATATTAACAAAATTTCACTACATGTTGCTCAAATGAAACTTATATTGATTAAAAAAAATAGGGAGAAATACCCATTGCACCTTCTATCTAAAAACATATAACGATATATAGAAATGTAAAAAGATCAGCTAGGAAATGTACAAAAATTGTAGCTGGAGGCTTCTTTGAGAAAACCTATTTAACATAATCCATCACAATTAGCTTAATTTATCTGGACGTGCAAAGTAAACTCTGAGACTACGCTTGGAATAAGCAATGCTTATGTTTAAGTGCCGTGAAAACTATAACTTGCATTCTGAGTCAGCTGGGTCTTGAATCGATGTAAAGAGGGTGTTTCATCACCCAGTTCAAATCCAAAAACATGGTCACCCAAATCCCATCTCACTCATTCAAGTGGGTTGACTTGTCTGCATAAGCAAGCTGCCCCTTGCAGATACTGTAGGTACAAGGCTTAAACGAATTTGATCCCAGTCGCATCTTCTCACGCTTATAAGTTTGTTATCGTGGAAAAGTTTGTTAATTGACGATGTATAATTCTCTGAAAGATCGATATATTTTCTGTCTATCAGCTTATTTTCACATGAATTTTGCTTTGAGAATCCTGTGATACCATGCTATGATGTTAAACATATCTTGAATGATGGTCATTTCTGAACATTGTAAACAACTGAACTTCACATTCTAAACATTCATTTCTTGTGATTGAACAATACGCCAACTGACATGATTCGATCCACATTGGATGGCATTTTCCTTAAAATTTTTGAGAACTATTAATATGGTATACTGGCATGTTTTTGTGGAGGAACAAATATTTAATGCTGGTGTAACTACTCACCACCAGTTCATTTGACAACACAGTTTACATAGCGCTTGAAGTATTTGGATAATTGCTGTTGAAATTTGTCACCAATTGAAGTGCTCTAAAATAGTGAAATTTGTTCCAATTCACAATGGTATAAACTTTGATATTTTATTACCTTTAGATGATCGTTGTTCACTTGCATCTGTTCATTATTTTATGGTTCAATCTGATCTAAAAACACAGAGACAACATTCCTTGAATGCTGATCATATTATATACTAATTATTTGGGTTGGATTGCTGTTCTCATTGCCCTTTAGCGATAGCAGTTGCTTGGCATTTCTCTGGTCTATTATTGCAAGAACACAACTCTCTGAATATGATCTTCTAACGGTGACAACAAATCCTTGATGATTAAGATGTTGTGAACTAATTAGGAGTGCTTACTTAGCTAGGACATATACCTTTTATGGAGCAACTAAATCATGTTTTATTGTTTGAACGTTATGATACATCTAAATCGTACACTATGATTTCAGTTTAGTTTAATTAACTATTACGATGTGGAGTATAATGTTACATAAGGTTTCGTGATTCAACGTTAATTGCAAATATTGGATAAAGTTGTCTAAGGAGAAATGGGAAGGAAAAACTTGCAAATTTTCTAATGATGATAACTAATGATAGATCATGTGATTATGGCCAACTTGGTGCTAGATAGATACTTATGGTGGTTGAGAGGAGGTGTCACAACAAGGGTAAGAAATCAATAAGAAGAGGCAACCTATTTTAGAACATAATGGAAGAGTTTGGTATAATCATAACATGGTACTCTAAAGGTATCACCATAAGGTCTATCTAAGGATGATGCACATAAAGAAGAAAATAGTGGCAATCAACTAATGAAGTTGAATAATCATGGTAATAATGAAGGTCATTTTTAAGGAACTTGGAAGGTATAATAAAATAGAATGATTGGAGGAGATAAGTTGTGTGCATGACAACATCTATAATAGTTTTCCCTCCAATGGGAGAGCCACATTGTAAAGTTTTCCATAAGTATACGAATTATGGATAACAAGATGTATGATCAGGCAGTTTTATTATGTTGATGTCTTAAAACAGGAAATGATAAACGGATTACATTTGGTAGCCATCTTAATGAATTTATTTATCGAGTATTACCCAAGTTGGGGAATAGTAACAACATTTCCAAAGTATATCAATGCTATGCTTTTAAGAGAGGAGGAAAAGAAACCACAATGACTGGAGGTGAGAAATTAAAGTCAAATGAAGTGAAGAAGTTCCCATTTTTGAAGCTAGTAGACATGGAATATTAGGAAAGCAATTCTAGGAGAAAAATAAAAATATATCTATGAATATCTGGTAGGAGGAAATGAAGGGCTGTTCTATCAAGAAGAAAGTTCTTTTAAGGGTATTGATGAGTGGAGCAAGAAACATGATCGGTAATGGTCATATGGTGTTTAAAGATTTTAATTTTGAGATAGATGATTTACATAATGATTGTATAACTAGTAATATCTTAACAATGAATTTCACCAGAATTTCCTTGGGGAAGGAAGAATATATGACGAGAGATTAAGACTCAAGATGATGAGGCTCATGTGAAATTTAACAATGTACTTAGATAGTTATACCTATGGTGTAAAGGGTCAACTTCCTAGTTGAAAGAAGTGGAAATGATTATTGAAAAAGTAATTGGTATCTTGATGAAAACATAACACTAATAACACTGATGAGATAACAAAGATCCTAGATGGATGTTGAATAATCTTAGTTCATAGTTGAATGTTTGTAAAGTAAATGAAATTGATTTTTTTCTGATGAATCATGATAAGAATGCTTGTAGAGTATTATTCTATAAGATGTTCTCATATTGATGATGTTTCATAATATGATGGTATGAGGGTGATCATGGACATGTGGTTCATATTTATATAGTTGTTACAATAGTGATGATGTATCCTTATGACGATAATGATATGCATAGGCATTATGATGTTATGTCAAGGTATATTGACATATTCATGTACTACGTGATGATAGTTATTTAATACTCATGATGGATATGATATGCATAACGTGGCATAGGAATTATGATGCTATAATATGAGGTTTATTGACATGTGGTTCATTTATTATGTGAAGTCATGATATGTCCTTGATGCAAATATGTTAATGTTATAACTTATGATGGTATTTCATGAGGTGAAGCATGTGATAGTTGCGTACAAATTTATGACATGTATGAGCATGCAATTCATTATTATTCATAATGTTGTGATTAACAATGATGAATGTTCTCATGATGACATGCAAGACCTGGCATGTGGATTATTTTTTTGTGATACTATGATGGTATAGCTAATGCATTGGTTGCATGTTGAGGTGTGATGATTGACAGGACTCCACAAATGGGCCGAGAGGGCCGGTTTATTTGATGATCTCGTGCGAGCCCATACGCACGAGGGAGAATAAGTAACACCATATGGGCTGGGGACATACTCAATCAACACTACATATGCCAGTGGTTCCTTTGTCTTGTGTAGCTCTTGATGGATAGCTCTTGAAGGGCTATGGGACCATCTTTAGTAGGCCAAGTGCCTGATGTTCTAAGCTAGGTGCCTGTTATTGGATTGGGATGCCAAAGTCTGGTGGGGGTGTAAGGACTTCGATGCTTGGGGTTGTGCGTCTTAGTAGTTGTGGAGGGAGTGGGCCAACCTTGCAAGATGTTCGGAGTCATTGAGTACCGTACCGGATGCCTGCCTTGGGGCAGATGCCCGGGTGTTGTGAAACTTTCGATGCCTGCTGGTTATACTAGTTCAGCAGAGGGTGTCGGCAACATGAAGTAATAAATAAAAAAATAAAATGATAAATAATTCAACTTAACTTCGGGACGAAGTTCCTTAAAGTGGGAAAGTATGTAATGTCCCTTAATAATAAATAATAATAATAATAATAATAATAATAATAATAAATGATATTAAAAATACAAGAAAATAAATAATAACAATGAATAAAAATAAGAATAATAAAAAGAAAAAAAGTAATAAATAATAAATAAACATACTAAAGCTCTAAATAAAAACAAATAGAAATAAAATAAGAAAACAGTAAAAAATCAGTAAAGCTATCAAAAAGAAATAAAGCAACAAAGCAATAAAATTGCATGTAGACACATGGAGTGTGTGCATGTGGTTCCCCTTCCAATGTTTGTTCTATTTATTAGATGGTGAGGAAGATGGGAGGCATTCCATCATACCAAGATTCTATCATTCATTCTCTTGGGAGAACAGTGTTTTAAGACAGAGGAGTCACTGGCAGTAGTACGTTGATTAAGGCTCGGGGGTGGCCAGTTGTAGCAAGTCCTTGCGCAATTGAGCCTACAGTTGGGTGGAGAGTCGTCTCCAAAACCTTGTTGCAGTTAGCAGACTTCAACTGAAATCACACATAAGTGTCTCTACTCATAGTTTTGAACTTTGATGTTAATTAGTGCATAATTGCATGTTGATTATAAATTACTTGATTAATCTAATTAATTAAATGTTATTTTTGGGCTGTTACACCTGCCACTTGCTAAATGCCTCTCCATTCAGGCTAGTGCTCTTCCAGCAACAAGAGGGTGACCCTAAAGCAATTTTCTGCTGTAATTCTTGTTTGAAAATGTTGATTTCTGTAGCATCAAACGTGCTCTAGCCTCGAGATTTTTCAGTAAGGCTAAAACACATGCATTCTCCAAAACCCATAAATCGTTTGGGAAAATTCCACCTAGAGATGGTTTAATTAAAATAATTAATCATTTTTAATGTATTCCTAAGTCTAAACTTAGGAAATGTGATTGATTAAAGGGTATTTAAATCTGGTGTGAATCTTCTAGATAAAGACGAGGATTAACTCCCAGTTAATCTTAGCCCTTGATTATGTTTTAATCTTGGCCGTTGGTGCTCCAACAAGAGATTATAAGAAGGAGCTTGATGGGAACTTGTTGAATACACTGAGATAGTGAGACCTAGAGATCAAATTTCTAAAGAGTCGCAATGTTGAGTTGCCGGAGAGAGATCGAGTGACCTTCTTGTAGTGAGGTGCAGGGATAGTAGATTGGAGGGGATTTTTCCGGTTTCGGTGAATGCAAGGCAGTGAAGGCATTGAGAGGTCCAGACTCCAGAGAAGCAGTGTAGTGCCATGTAGATGCAACACAGTGCTTTAGAGGGAGTCTGAAATTTTGCTGGGGAGCAGTCGATATCTAGTGCCGAAAGATGGGGTGTGAGATTGGAGGGCCAGAGAATCGAGTTCTAGTCAGCAAATCGATTTGCTGGAAGGATGACACAACTCCTAGAAGCTGTGATGTAGTGACTGTGTGAGCCCACGCAAAGGCAGCGTGGGGCTAGCCATCTAGAGCCTGGATTAGAGTCAGATCGCCAGTGACAGTGTGAGAATATTTCTTACTACCTCTTTGCTAGTTTATTCTCTGTATCAGATTGCCAATTTGGGCATCTAAAAATTTGTACTCAGATTACTACTGCATAATAATTAAAACCCTCAGCTACTGCACCGGTTTTCCCAAGTTGGGTTTTTCCGTGGATGTTTGTCCAAAAACAACAATGCGTTTGTGTGTGTCTGTTTATTTCTCTCTTGTGCAATATTTTGCTTCCGTAGTATTTTATGTTGTGAAGGCTACAATAGATTTTATTTCTATGTTTACTATGTAACACTGTAAATAACTTGATTCAGAAATTAACAAGTGGGAGAAATTTAATCAGTTGTTGCAGTAGGGAATCAGGTCACCAATTTTTCACAGAAAACTCCTATAAATCCACACCCTTATTCATTGATTCAAAAGGGTATGGATAAGGGTGATCGTCTCTAAGCCAAGATTACTTACCAAGTCCTTTATAACAAGGTTGGGCTATGAACCAAAATTGAATTAGTATCTACCTTAGTTCTCTTGATTGGAATCTTGATATGGACCAACTTCATCATCTCCTTCTCTAGAGGCTATTCAGGTTCACTTCTCTCTGCGCTGTTATGTAGACAGTTTCCTTGTCCACATTGTGTTGGAAATAATACCTAGGAAAGGTGTTACTAGGCATTTATCCCTTTTAGCCTAGTCAAGACATTAATAACTTTTGTCTTGATTACATTTATGAGTTATATTAATGTAACGGGTGGAAAAGATATTTCAAAGTGTTGTACCATGTACTTTTTCCTAATATTAAAGTCACTTGTATTTTATAAAGTGACTTTATGTGTAAAGTACAAAGGGTACTTTTCTAATATTAAAGTAAGGTGAAAAATCACTTTATGAGAAAAATAGAAAAATGTACACAACTTGAAAAATGTACTAAGAGACTTTTAAATAATGGGGCCAATGTGTGAGGGGGGTCAACTGAGAGAGTTAATCTAAATCACACATCTTAAGATTTGGAGACTAACTTTCATCCATTGGATCCTAGGCGTAGGGATTCAATCTTTTTTAAGGAGACAAAAGAGGAAAAGGGAGGCTCATTCTTCACTTCATACATAGAGAAAGAAATGAAGAGAAGAGGAGAGAAAACTTCAAGGAGAATTTGCAGCTGAGAAATGAGGGATCAAATTCCATGGAGAGAGGAGCTAGGACACGAATTTCGAGGAGGCAGCACACGAATCGAGGAACAAAAGCTTGGATTTCAAGGAGAGAGAGGCATGAAAATCAAGGAACACAGCAGCCAATTTGCAGCACGAATTTCGAGGCACCCAGGCATGAAATTCGAGGGAGGTTGCTGCGCTGTCCTGGCCTGAAATTTGAGGGAGAATTTTGGGGATTGCTGCTACATGCAACTTGAATTTCGAGGAGGCTTCTAGCTGTCACCTGGCACAATTTTCGAGGCCCAACAGTCATCTTTAGGCACAATTTTTGAAGCATTTCAGCACAGAAATTGAGGCTGAGTTCTACACAGAAATCAAGACAGATTTGGCACTGATTTCGATGCAGAAATTTTTGGGCATAAAAGTTGTGAAAATATGAAAAATCAGTGGGCACAAATTTCCAGATTTGCATTTAATGCTTCAGCTGCTAAGGGAGATAAGCACTGTGTTTCTTTTATGTACTTAAGACTAAATTTCTCAAGCAATAAAATCCTCCTTTGAAGACCGGTTTTCCCCAAGAGGCTGTAAGGCTTTTCCGGGGTCACCTTGACCAAAAACTAGTGTCTAACATGTGTAAATGCTTGCTAAAATTTTGTGTTAATTTTCAGCTGATAGGAAAGTGAAAAGTTGTAGAAGTGCTCTTTGAATGATTACAATTAATGCATACTGAAATTTATATCAGCAAGACAAAACATGTGGGTAAGGCTTAAACAACACATACAAACTTGTAAAATGGGTTAAGGGTGCAGATCATAGTTTTTCAACACATTGAACTTTCTTTTTATTTCTCTTTCCACATCCACATCAAGGAGATATTTCTTCTTGAACTGCTATTGCTTGTGGTCCTTGGGATTCAACATTGGATGCAACCTACAATAGTCTTTTTTGGTGTGACCATTAGTGCTGCAATGATCACAAGGGTTGTTCGGGTCCTTGTACACATGTTCAATGTTGGAAATCTTCTTAATTTTCAATTTCTCCTTTTTTGCCCTTATTGGAAGCTCTTTATTGGTTGGATTGCTTGGAACTACATGGATACCCCTTTGGTGTGACCATTAGTGCTGCAATGATCCCAAGGGTTGTTCGGGTCCTTGTACACATGTTCATTGTTGGAAATCTTCTTAGTTTTCCCTTTTCCCTTTTTTTCCCTTATTGGAAGCTCTTTATTGGTTGGATTGCTTAGAACTACATAGATAGCCCTTTCTCTTGTCATATTCAAAGTACTTATTTGGAAGCTCCTTATTGGTTAAATTGCTTAGAATCACCTGGATACCCCTTTCCCTTGACCATATTCAATATATAGGGCTTTTATAGAGGCCTCATCTGTGGCCTTAGGCTTGAATAACATAACTTGCAAAACCCTAAAAGTGAAAACCCAATGAGAAATGAAGGGTTGGGCCTTTATTCATAATTAATGGAGCGTACAAGGCAAAATACAAAAATTATAAAGCTCATTGCAGAGCTATTGTTTGCTGTAGTCTCTTACAGAGCCTTTTTGTTGTTCACTCCGCTATTTATCTACTCCTCTTGGCAGTTGCTTTGCTATGATTATCAAATTGCTATCATGAGAGCTGAATGCCTTTCCCTTCTGTTGGCTCAGATAGGATTTTTTAACAAACTTACTTGCTTTTAGGGTTAGGATTTTGAATTTTCATCATGATTCTAGAAGTGTTTAGTAGATTCCCATATGTTACTAACTTCTCACATGGGTGAATTATGGTGAGTTGATATGGCTGCCATATCGATAAATGCACCATTACCTTGCTGGGTCTATAACTTTTGCATATAGACACTGTTTGAGGCAAAAATCTCACTATTGTAAAGCTATTGACATGTAGAGTGTAGTGAAGACCTCCAGAACAATTGTTCCTGACATTGGAGATCCCAAAATTCCACTTTTTTCAGCCTGAACCAAAGGAATTTGCGTTTTGGTCCCTAAGTGTGGTTTTGAGAAACTGATCAAAAGTTCACCTTCTAGTTCCCATATTTCCTTCTTGCCAATCTTAGAGCATCAATAATGCAATTAGCAACTATGTAAATCCATCTTGGATCACCCCTCCCCATTTTGGTAGGCTTTTGGTCTCCAAAATCTTTAGCCTTGAAGTAGATGAGAAAACAATTCCTTAGCTTTCTCTCTGAAGTGCCATGTGGCTTTGGTGGGTACTTGTACCTTTAATCCTAGCTGTTGTAAAATCATTAGGTGATAAGCACAAGACTGAACATCAAATAGAAATTACTCACATAGATTAAGGATAAGACACCAAGATTTGTGGTAAACCCCTGAAAGAGGGAAACATCCAAAAGCAATAGGTAATCTGTATTACTGCTCAAAAAAGAAAGGAAACATGCAATACCATATTCTCCTTCATTTGGCATCACTCTGGCCTCTAGACATGATGGAAAAATCATTTTCCATGATCTTTAAATAGATATCAAGGTGACATGTCATGGATCAGGTGTTGTAAATACCAATGGTAGGACTGTCAGATCAATCATGCATAAGATAGAATGGTGGCCATCAGATACAAAAATACAAAAGCACACTAAATAACACATGATGAACAAATTCAGCACTTTCAGCCATGTTGACAGCTTCAGACTTTGCTTCTTTTTATAGACCATCTTGTCTAGTCTTTTTAACTCTGGTGCGTTTTTCTGTTTCGGCGCTTATGTTGTTTGCTGAAAGTTTTTTTTTTTGTATTATTTAAATTCTTAATTAATTTTTCGATTTTGAGCTTTTGCATCTGACCTTATTCAGCTTCATCACATTGGCTATGTGTTACATCAGCATGAGGGACCTTTGTCAAGTTTTGTAGCTGCTAGCGTTTGCTAGTTTTAGTTGTCGATTTAACATTTTGGGATTGATTTTTTATTGTTACCTGAATTTGTTGATTGATGTGTTCAGTTGATCGTTTTGCACTTTTGTTAGACATGGTTAGATTGTGCTTGCACTAGGTTCATTTCTTTAAAGTTTTCAGAATTTTTTTCAAAAGTGTTCGTTATATCTGAAGTGTAATTTCATTTAGAAATATCTTTTTGGCATTTGGGTAGCGTCCTAATTATTTTTGCTTTTCCTTATTTGTTGATCCGGCCATCTGGTACAAGATTGACTTAACCAATAATAACAAATATGGTTGAATGGAGAGTTTCGTAAGCTATTGATGTTATATTCCCTTCTACTAGTTGTAACTATAGGAAAGGCATTTTTTACACTATGTTATATATAGTAGTTGATAATAGAAATGACTATGAAAAATATTTGTATTTTATATTTATGGATTGAATATATATTTTTTTGCATGACTCAATATATTCGTCATGCTCATTGTATGTTTTGCAGCTACTTTTTGTTGTCTACTAGACAAGAAACACTCGGGGAACAAAAAGGTGTCATAAGAAGCAATTGTATTGATTGTTTGGATCGTACCAATGTCACACAGGTGATGTATCTTATAAGAATTTGACTTCATTCTTTTAAATTATGCAGATACATAATACAAATTTGCATGTTGAGAGAGAGAGAGAGAGAGTCCTTGACACTATTCAATGTGTAATGATGAATACATCTATACTGATATGTATCATGATATAGATTAGTTGGGGCCACCACCACCATTTAACCATACAAAGGACCAATTATAATTCATAATAATGGTGATTATAGTGATTAACTATTTCAGTCACTTTATTAAAAATCTTTACCTAAAACAACTGAGTATGATATGTAATAATGTGAATGTTATTAAAGCATAAACTCTGTCACCCTCCCTTAATGGTCATGTTGAAAACAAATGCTTATCCCAGATTAGAAATATATCTGGACCAGGCTTGTTATAAGGGACGTCAGCAGTCTACCTGAGAGTTGTGTGACTGATCAATGCCTAAATATGATGATGGTGAAATTCAACCTTCTGGAAACCTCCAATCTTCTATCAACAATCTCCGACCCTGATGCTTCCTGTATAAATTGCACACCCCTCAAATGCATTCAAAAGTCAACTTTTGAAGCTGCCAGAAAATGAGAGATAATGTTGAAAGCATGCCATCTAACTAGAATGGCCAGTGCAGAGCATGCCAAGTAACCAACCAGCTGTCATCCCATTGACTTGTTAGCCAGATTAGAGTCTGTTGGTTGGAAATTTGAAATTTTTTCCCACCTACCATTGACACATTCTTATTTTAACTCAAAACAAAATATTCCTTTTACCACCTCTGTAGCTAAGTATATTAATCTCGAAGGAACATGTCTATGGGCCCACCCTATCTTGTAATGAGTCCCGTTCACAAGATGCCTCTTAGCTGCAAAGCCAACTTCTTGTGGCTGTTTTGATACATGCTACTCATTAAATGCAGCCTGCAAATCCATCAGCAAAATTGTATTGCCATGGCTGGCAATAACCTGGAAATTGTCAGCTTTGCATAGGTGGAGTGAGTTTTTTCTTCCGCTTTTTTTGACCTCCTCCTTTTTCTTAAATCTTTTATTCAAAAGAATTTAAACCTGTTGGACCCTTCCATGACAAATTGGACCACAGAGCCTGACCCGGAGGGTGTCAAGAAAATTGAACCCGTGACCTCTCAATAGCAAAGGTGCTTCAACGATGGGGACTCATCCAATTGAGCTAACCCTTGGGGCAAGAGGGAAACTAACTTATAAATAAATTTGTTTGAAGAACCATGGGATTAATGTTAGGATATTAGACACTAGGAGACTATACTTAATATGAACATGGTCTATCGCACTATGGTCATGTGGGTTTACCTACCGGTACATGGCATTGTTCGTATGAATTGCTCACTCAGGTTGTGCTATTCTTGATAGTAACGATCTCCTCCTTAGTTCTTGTTGACTTCATGCATAACTGAAGAATCTTGAGTGAGTCAGTGCTGTGATCATTGAGTTGAAGCGGTTACCATATTGAAGCATCTTTGGTATTCTTAGCTTGCTCTTCTTATCAGTAAGCCTCTTGACTTTTCTTTTAAAGGCACAACGGTGATGGGAGAAGTGATGAGTAGTGAGGGATAAGTAAATCTAGCAAGCAAACATTGAGCATCGAGCATTTGATCCATTGTACAATTGACTAAAGTTGATTGATGTAAGGCATATTAAAGCTTTTCTTTTTCTTTATGGATGTTTCCCTGCTTGAGGGTTTCACCATGTATGTCTAGTGTTTAGTTGTGGGTTTCTTTAGTGTTGTTACCTATGGCAATGTCAAAATTCAATCATGGTATTAGAGCCTTTTGATACAAGTTTTGATTAATGATTTAGATAGTGTTAATGTTAGGCAACAATGGTATGTTCTATGCTTTAGAGCAATTTTACTTCAATTTCTTTATTAGCGTAGTATCAATATTCAGATTAGCAATCACATCAACATGATAGTAAAATGCAGATAGAACATAAACATAAACAATAGAAGACAATCCGAGACGAGGACACAAGATGTGGCACCAGCTAGGGACAAACCCCAATGTGGGGAAACCCTTGATCAAATCTTCTTTTAGTATTTAATAGTTCAACAAAGAGAGATAGTACAATTTACAAACCTAATAATTTATAATAGCAGCAAAAGAGCCCTAACCACAAAAGTCAACGCTGGTCAATAGGGCAGATTTGACCCTCAACAAATCGGTCAACTTCAGTCAACTTCGGCCTCCAAATAGCAAGATAAAACAACCCTCAGAACAGTGAAACTCACCCTAGTCAAAGTATGGTCAAACATCCCCCCTGCGGTCAGCCTTAGCTGAAGTCAACGCTAGTCAACAATCAATTTTTAGCCTCGATTTCTGTGCCTGGAAATACGACCTGCCCAAATAGAGATAGCCCTCACCAAAAACGCAGTCAAAGGAGGTCAACGCATGCTGGTCAACCTTGGTGAAACTGTCCAGAAATTCAGTCTCCTGAAATTTCGCTCTCCTGAAATTTCAGACGTGTGGAGAGAAAGAGGCCCAGAAATCCGTACCCAATCAATGAGGAGAGAGAGAGAGAAGTGTGACCAAATGAGGCTAAGGCATCATATATTTATAACAAACATTGAGGATGAATAGACGTGACTGTTGGGCTTCTGAGCCTACATAAGCTTGCTGGCTGACCTTGACAATTTTTCCATTATCAAAATAAATTCATAGCTTCATTTGCACATGTCGGAATCAGATGACCTTTAGATCAATCCTACACCTCTCGGAGAGAGGAATCCAAGAAAAATATTAGATGTCATAAATAAGATGTCCCATGTGGAGTTTGGTCCTAGTTGCCAATTTTAACACTCCCTCTCAACTAGGGAGAATTCCATCTGCTAATCCATCTGCCAATTTGTACTATCTCTGCCATCAATGCATTGCTTTGCTGAACTATGAAGAAGAAGAAGTGATCGAGAATGTATCATACCATTCTCTACTGACCCAAAGTTAGTCCCAATCAAAGGAGAGTGTGTCATACCACTCTCACTGACCCGAAATCAGTTCGAATCACAAGAGAGTGTCTCATGCCACTCTTACTGACCCGAAGTCAGTTCCATTTGATCTTAGATCAATATCGATCATCCTAGCACAAGGAGTACGATAGTGCACGATGCGTCCATCGGTAGTACTATGGTCCCTATCCTCATTTCCCTACTCATTGGCCAGATGAGAGGTACTTCCCATGAGTCCGAGACTGCATGGGTAGGATGTCTCAGCAGGAGAAGGATGAACGACTCATCCTGCCTACATGTCGCCAAGGGGTATCGCAGGGAAACGCTAACCACTCATCCTATGGTTGCTCATTGCTCCAAGAAGTACCCCAAGCCCCCTGAAGCTCCTAGATCTCAATGTCTATCTCATACAGGACCCTCATAAGAGGGTCTCTCCACAACTTCAAGTCGTTCTCGGAAGGCCAAGAACTTGACCTTCCCAAGGGGCTTTGTCAAAATATCGTCGACTTGCTCATCCATCCTGGAGCCTTATTGCTCCTCGTTGTACCATATCCTGGATAAAGTGGTACCTGATATCTATATGCTTGGAGCGATCATGAAACATGAGATTTTCTGATAATCGAATCCCACTTTGGTTGTTGCAGAGGATTTCGGTGGTATCCAACACGTCTAAGCAACTCACTGAAGAGCTTCCTCGACCAGATAGCTTCACAGGAGGCCATAGTAGCAGCTATATATTCAGCCTCGACAGTGCTCAAGGCAACCGATTTCTACTTCCTGCTCATGCAAGATATCGAAGCAGAACCTAATGAAAAACAACATCCAGGAGTGCTCTTGTGATCTACCACACTACCAGCCCAATCAACATCAGAATAATCATGCAGCCTCACATCTCTGGCAGTGTATCTCAGTCCATGGGTGATTGTGCCCTGAAGATATCTCAAAAGATTCTTGGCACCAATCCAATGTATATGATGAGGCTCAACCATATATTGGCTCAATGTGTTAACTGCAAAACATATGTCCGGACGAGAGTTCACCAAGAACATTAGTGCTCCTATGAGTTGACGATACTTAGAAGCATTTCCCAATTCAGGTCCAGTAGCACTACCACAACCTCTTAAAGTTAAGGTCCATCGGAGTAGTCACAGGCTTGCAGTCCACCATTCTAAATCTTTCCAATATATTCACAACATATTTTCCTTGAGAGAGGAAAATTTCACCTGGATTTTTCCAGACCTCCAACCCTAGGAAATAGTGCATCGGTCCTAGGTCCTTCATCTCAAATTCAGAAGCCAACTCCCTCTTACATTTGCGAATGAGAGGGTCTGCACTTCCATCAGCTCCATGCTTGATTTTGTAGAGCCACTTAGAGGTGACAACTTCCATACTTGATGCTTCACGACTTCTTTGAATGATGAAGGCTCATTTTGAATGATAGTGCTCATGGCGGTCAAATATCCTTGATACCTGTTCGACTTCTTGCTTCCACGGAAAATCCCCCTTGTGCAATGTGTCTCTTAGCATCTTCGAGAGTCTCCCTAGGCCATGAGGGTCTCCTTTTGGAGGAGAAAGGCTCATGAGGAGGAGGATCTATATGATCCATAGGTTCATCAACATCAAGCATCTTTTTGTCCTCTTTTTCACCCTGATTTCCGATGTCAGCTTCTTTGTCCTTCCTTAGTATAGGAAGATTGTTGATCTTCTTGAGGTCCATATCTTTGTCGAAGGTGACATCATGGCTTATCTCAACTTCCTTTTGACAAGCCACATAAATTTTGTATCCCTTAGAATTTTCACTATAGCCCATAAATATTCCTTTCTTCCCAGATGCACCCAATTTGCTTCTTTTCTTTCTGCACATGAAAATATACGGGACTTTCAAAAATTCTAAAATGAGAGACATCAGGTTTCTTACTAGTGAATACTTCTTCGGGAGTCTTGGAGTCCAATGCTTGATGAGGGCATCAGTTTTGAACATACATGACGATATTTGCAGCTTCAGCCCATAGGAACTTTGGAAGGCCTTGATCATGAAGCATGGCACAAAATGCTTCTACAATAGAGCGATTCTTCCTTTCAGCCACACCATTCTGGTCAGGAGTGTATGACATTGTAGTCTCCCTCTTAATGCCAACTTCTCTGCAATAGTCTTGGAATTCATTGGATTCGTACTCGGTTCCATTATCAGTCTTCAATACCTTGATTTTCTTCTCGGATTGGTTTTCAATCAAGGATATGAAGTGTCGGAAATACGTGAACACTTCATCCTTCTTCTTCAAGAAGTAGATCCAGGTCTTGCGAGAATAATCATCCGTAAAGCTGAGATAATATAAGTATCCTCCCAAAGAGTTTACAGACATCATATCGGATATGTCAGAGTAGATCAATTGCAATATATCTATGGTTTTGCTATTACTTGAGGGGAATGGTCCCCTTGTAAGTTTTCCTTCGGCACATCCCGAACATACACCTTCATGCTCTACTTTGAAGTTTTGAACTTGCGCATACGGGTCACCATCTGTCTCACATCAGGTAGGGCCTTATAATGAAGATGGGAAAACCTCTGGTGCCATAGTTCAGATTGTAGAGATGTGTCACAAGACATGGCTCCCAATGGACTTCCTCCAAATTGATACAAAGTGTCAACCCTGAACCTAAGAGTAAAAGCATCTTTAAATATCTTTTCTGAACACGTACCTTTCCATCGACAAAAGCCACCTTGAATCTTTTGTCTTCCATTGCCGAAATGGACACTAGTTTCTTCTTGAGATCGGGTACATATTGTACTTCTTGCAAATAAATAATCTTACCTTGATTCAATTGAAGGGTAACATTCCCTCCTCCCTTCACAGGATAGGTGGCATTGTCTCCAAGGATGATTTCCAAGTTTGTCTCCTTTTATATCAAATTAGAGAGGGCTTCCTTGTATCCGGTGAAGTGCCTTGAGGCACCACTATCAATCAACCAATTTTCTAGTGTCCAGAGGAGAGGCAGTAGAGAGGGCTGATGTAAGATAGTACTCTTTTCGCTTACTGTTAACAACATTGGATTCTTCATACCCAGAGTTCCTTGATTTCTCTGATGGCTGACTATTTCCTTGATGTTCCACATTTCTTTTTCCTTTGCCATTGGACCTGCCATTCATTTGATTGTTGTTATTGAAGTTTCCCCTGGAATGATTGTGATCATCATCATGCGATGTGTCCCTTCTATTAGGACACTCCCTTGCATAGTGGCCAAACTTATTGCAAACAAAGCACCTGCCCTTCCTTCCTCCCTTAGATCCAGGCTTTCCATGGAAATGACCTTTAGAACCTACATTATTTCTCCTTTTGACATGAGCGGAGAATGTAGTGGGGTTGCTTATATAAGAAGGCATTTCTTGCTCCACCATTCTTGTTTCTTTTTGAATGCATCTCGACATCAATTCTTCAAATCTTGGAATTCAATCATTGTTGAGGACAGTGGTTCTAAATACATACCACTCAGGTGGGAGTCCTCTAAGGGTGGTGAGAGTAAGTTCCCTGTCAGGAATGACTTCTCCAATCGAGAGTAGATCATTCTTGATCTTAGTAATCTGTGAAAATTTCTAACCCGAAATTCTACTGCAACAACTGATTTATTTCAGCTACTTATGGTTCACAATAAGTTATTTACGAAATCCCTTCAGAAAACATTAAAATAAATTCTACTGTAGTTATCACATAGTTACACAGAAAAAATTACAACGATATACATGCACAAGAGGCAATCACATCAATACTATTGTTTTTGGACAATTGTCCCCAGAAAAGCCCAATGTGGGAAAACCAGTGCAATAGATTAGGGTTTTATTAATCTTCAACAACAATTGATTTACAAGGAATGATTTTATAGAGAAACTGAGAGAAAAGTCCTGAGACTCTCCCCTGGAAACTTTCTGACACCTTGGAGATCCTTCTCCCACTTCTGTGTCACTTCTGCGTCAGACTGCGTGGTTCTGCGTCAGACTGCGTGGTTCTGCGTCAGACTGCGTGAGGGCTGCGTCTCCCCTGGACCGCGTCTCCCTCCGCACTCTCTCAATGCCATTGTGTCACCTCCTTAGTCATTGACTATTGCTGATGCCCTACTCTTCCTCCACCCTGCAACTCTCCCTTTGAAATTGATCTCCTTCTCTTTGAGAATTGATTTTCCTTGGGATACTGAGTATCTGCTGGTGTTTCTCCAAATGATCCTCAAGTCTTCTCTTATACTTTTGCTGTTGATGAATCAACGACTGAGATTAAGTCTCTAATCAACGACTAAGATTAAAACAGACTTGATCCTCGTTTCTTAGAAGCTTCTCACCCTTATCTTTATTAATATCCATTAATATTTTTATTTTCCTAAGTTTAGACTTAGGAACCCATTAAAAATATTAATTATCTTAATAACTCCTCATCCCGGTGGAATTTCTCCAAATGATTTCTGAGTCTTGGAGATCTCATGTGCCTTAGCCTCTCCACCAAATTTCAAGGCTAAAGCACATTCGATGCTACCCAAAATCTACACTCCCTCTTAGCGAGGAAATTGCTCTAGCAATGCTTCACCATAGAAGCATCACACTGATCCTACGCATCGGTCCTCTATGCTGATTCTTGGCTTGCTGCCCCACATCCATTGCACTGCTGCCCATGACACTGCCACTGCCACTGCTACATTTGTACTGCAGCTCCCTCTCAACATGCTGCATCATGCTGCCCATAACATTGCGACTGCTATCTGCTGCACTGCAACTCCTGATACTTATCCATTTCTGCTACTGAAATGGTTTCTTCACCATCCCCATCCTCATCTTCTCCCTGAAATAAACAAACTTTGTTCTTCTTAGAGCCTTGGTGAGGATGTCTACCACCTGTTCTCCTATAGGAGTGTACCTCAACTGTACTGCCCCTCGTTGGACACAGTCTCTAGCAAAGTGACACTTGATATCAATGTGCTTCGACTGATCATGAAATACTAGATTCTCAGAGAGCTTGATGCATCTTTGATTATTACACAAAATCTTGGTCGCTTCCATCCTTCTCCTGAATAGATTCACAAGCAATTTCCTAAGCCATATGGCTTCACACGAAGTTGTGCTAGCTGCCATATATTTTGCTTCAGCTGAGCTCAAAGCCACAGATTTCTGTTTTCTACTACACCAGGAAGTCATTCCTGATCCAATGCTGAAACAATACCCAGTTGTACTATTCCGATCTATTGAACTTCCAACCTAATCTACGTCAGTGAACCCACTCAGCCTGATGTCATTGCCTTAGGTGTACTATAGTCCATGCTCGACTGTTCCTTGTATATACCTGAAACATGTTTAGATGTTGCCTAGTGTGCCCTCTTAGGTTCCACCATGAATTGACTGAGGGTGTTGACAGCGTAACAAATGTATGGCGTGGTATTGACCATATACATCAGGGACCCTATAAGTTGCCTGTACAAGGTGGGATCAATATCTTTATCTTCTAATGCATCAATCTTCTTCTAGTTGGTGATCATTGGAGTAGCCATAGGTCTACAATCCTGTATCTTGAATCTCTTCAAGATCTCTATAGCATATCTCCCTTGTCCAAGGAAAATCTCACCCTTCTGCTACCAAACTTCCAACCCCAGGAAATAATGCATCTGTCCCAAATCCTTCATGTCGAATTTTGTGGCTAGGTTCCTCTTGCAGTCTTTGATGAGCCTGGATGATCGTGTCAGGAAAAGATCACCCACATATAACTCCAGGATTAGAGGCTCATTCTCTACGACAAGATAGTAGAGATTAGGATCTACGTCACTTTTGATGAACCCCATCTTCTGCAAGTAGCCATCAATTTGACCGTACCATGCTCTAGGTGCTTGTTTAAGCCCATACAAGGCTTTCTTTAATCTGCATGCATGAGATTTCTTCTCATGTGCCTCAAAACCCTCTGGCTGTTCAATGTATACTTCTTCTTCTATCACCCCATTCAAGAACGTTGTCTTGACATCCATCTGTGAATCTCCCACCCCATTTGTGCTACAAGGGATATCACGGTTTTAGTAGAAGTATACTTGGCTACTGGGGCGAAGGTTTCTTCGTAGCATATCCCTTCCTTCTGAGCATACCCCTTAGCCACAAACCTGGCTTTGTATCTTTCCACACTGCCGTCTGCAGCCTATTTGACTTTGTAGATCTATCTCAAACCTACCACTAACATATCTTGAGGCCTAGGTACCACTTCCCAGACATCATTGACCATTATAAAACTGTATTCCTCTACCATAGCATCAACCCATACTTGATGATCAATGACCTCCTGAAAACTAGAGGGTTCCCCAACTTGAGCTAATAGGGCCTGGTATTTGTTTGGCTATCTTCGCTCCCTTTTATAATTCCTAGGTGCACCAATGAAGTCCTTTGCATCCTGTAGAATCTGTCGGAGTTCCCGACTCGTTCTTCTACTGGTAGTGGGTACATCTATCAACGCTTCCTCTTTATGAGATTCCTCCTGTTCTGAAGCTTTGCCTTTAGGAGAATTGTTGGTACTAGTCTCTGTTGGTCGAAGTGGTTGGACCAATAGATTGTCTTTTGACTGCTCGTTAGAAGGCATTTCTCGAGATTTCCTGAAAGCTCTGTCATCCATGAACTTTACATCCTGCCAAACTACTACCTTTCTACTCCCTGGAAGATAAACTCTATATGCCTTAGCATTCTCGCTATATCCCACAAGATATCATTTCTCAGTAGTTTGATCTAATTTCTTTCTCATTTCTTCGGGTATATGGCAATACGCCAAACTCCCAAATCTCCTGAAATGATTGAATTCAGGTGTCTTCCTAGTGAAGAGCATTTCTGGAGTGATTTTGCACAATGCCCTATGTGGAGTCCTGTTTTGGACATAAACTGTTGTGCTACATGCTTCTGCCCATAGGAATTTGGGCATATCTTGATCATACAACATTGCCCTAACTGCTTCCACAATAGTCTTTTTTTTCCTTTCCACTACTCCATTCTGCTCCGGACTGTAGGGAGCTGTCCACTCTCTTCTGATGCCTTCCCTAGTGCAAAAATCGGTGAAGTCCTTGTCAACGTACTCTCGACCATTGTCTAAGCGCAACACTTTTATCTTCTTTCCTGTCAGATTCTCTACTAGAGCCTTGAACTCTTTGAATCGACCAAAAACCTCATCCTTGGTTTTTAGAAAGTAGATCCAAGTCTTCTTGGAATGGTCATCAATGAAGGTGACGAAGTATTCGGCACCACTAAGAGCTTTTGTGGATATAGGTCTATAGATGTCTGAGTGTATCAATCCTAGAACACTCTGAGCTCTATTGTTACTTCTGGAAAACGCTGCTTTGGCATACTTGCCTAGTGTGCACCCTCTACATACATCATCTCGTTCAGTACTTCATTCTAGAACGCCTGATATTGTTTTCCTGAGAATTCTGAGAGCCCCATGGTGTAAGTGTCCCATTCTCTTGTGCCATAGTTCATTCAAATCTTTATCTTTATTGTTGCCTATCAGTGCCATTGGAGATTTTAGCTGTAAGCTATACAACGTGTTACTTCTATTTCGGATTTGGGCTTTCCTTTTCCAACTCAGTTGTTTGACATATACTTTCTCCTTAATGAAGAAAACGTCATAGCCTTTCTTTTGGAGTTGAGATACGAAGAGTAAGTTCATCCCCAATCCTGGCACATGCAGCACATTGGTTGCTTGAAGCCGCTCTCCTGCTTTGGTTTGAAAGACTACAGTACTTTTTCCTACGGGGGTACACTTTGCCTTATTTCCCATGGTGATCTGAAAATTCATCCTTTCTTCCTAATAATTTGAAAAACATTCTCGAATTCCTGTCATATGCCAGTAAACTCCACTATCTATATACCAAACCTTAGACGAGGCAGAGCTTGCTAGGCAAGTGACTTCTTCTTCCAGTCTGGAAGCTAACATAGAATAATCATGATCCATTTCCCTCATGCTTTCTTCTAGGAATCTGCATGAGATCTTTTGAGTTGATGCCTCTGCACCATGCTCTTGACTCATAGCTGTTTCTTCTCTCTTGTTGCCGGATCTCTACTCTGATACCATGTGAAAATTTCTAACCCGAAATTCTACTGCAACAACTAATTTATTTCACCTACTTATTCTTCACAATAAGTTATTTACGAAATCCCTTCAACAAACATTAAAATAAATTCTATGTAGTTATCACATAATTACACAGAGAAAATAACAACGATATACATGCACAAGAACCAATCACATCAACACAGTTGTTTTTGGATAATTATCCCTGGAAAAACCCAATGTGGGAAAATCGGTGCAATAGATGAGGATTTTGTTAATCTTTAGCAACAATCGCTTTACAAGGAATGAATTTACAGAGAAACTGAGAGGAAACATCGAAGACTTTCCCTTGGAAACTTTCTGACACCCTGGAGACCCTTCTCCCACTTCTGCGTCACTTTGCGTGGTTCTGCGTCCCTCTATGTCAGCCTCCGTGGGGGTTGTGTAAGCTTGCGTCTCCCCTGGACTATGTCTCTCTCTGCACTATCTCTCAATGCCCCTACCTCACCTCCTCCTCAGTCACTGATTGCTGCTGATCCCCTCCACTTCCTCCACCCTGCAACTCTCCCTTTGAAATTGATCTCCTTCTCTTTGAGAATCAATTTTCCTTGGGATACTGAGTATCTGTTGGTGTGTCTCCAAATGATCCTCAAGTCTTCTCTTATACATTTCCTATTAATGAATCAATGGCCGAGATTAAGTCTCTAATCAATGGTTAATATTAAAACAGAGTTGATTCTCGTCTCTTAGAAGCTTCTCACCCTTATCTTTATTAATATCCGTTAATATTTTTATTTTCCTAAGTTTAGACTTAGAAACCCATTAAAAATATTAATTATTTTAATAACTCCTCGTTTGGGTGGAATTTCTCTAAACGATTTTTGGGTCTTGGAGATCTCATGTGCCTTAGCCTCTCCACCAAATTTCAAGGCTAGAGCACATCCGATGCTACCCAAAATCAACATAATCCTCAAGAAATAGGATTGAATATTCTCGTCCTTGCCCTTCTTAATATCCTTCAACTTATTCTTGAGAAATAAAATTTGATTAGCATTACTAACCTTGAACATGCCGATCAACCTGTCGTAGATCTCCTTGGAGGTCTTCAATTCGGAGATGTAGGCCACCAGATGCTTGTCATTGGAATCCTTGATAATCTTCTTTGCGTTGACTTCAGCCCTAGTGTATTTGATCTTCGCAGCAGCCAGTGCATTTGAAGGAGATTCAGGGATTTTACCCTGCACGTAGTCCATCACTTCTTTTTCTTCCAAGTTCAAATCAAGAGACATCTTCCATCCATGATAGTCAAATTTATCATGGAGCTTGTCTTTAGCCGGGAAGTAGGATGAGGAATCCATTGAACTTTTTGTCCTTGTCCAATTGTCTTTGGTGATTGCTCTTTCACTCTTGCTTGGGCTTTGTCTTCACCTTAGCTCTGATACCATGTTAATTTTAGGCAACAATGGTATGTTCTATGCTTTAGAGCAATTTTACTTCAATTTTTTTTTAGCTCAGTATCAATATTCAGATTAGCAATCACATCAACATGATAGGAAAATGTAGATAGAACATAAACATAAACAGTAGAAGACAAGGCAAGACAAGAGAACACAAGATGTGGCACCAGCTAGGGACAAACCCCAAGGTGGGGAAACCCTTGACCAAATCTTCTTTTAGTTTTCAATAGTTCAACAGAGAGAGTACAATTTGTAAAATCCCTAAATTCAAAATACCAGAATATGTGATTTAAATACAAAATTTAAACAATTTATCTAATTAATACCAACCTGTTTGCTCTGTTGCAAATCTCTGTCTGTGCTGCTGCAAATCTGTCTGCTTTGCTGCAATTCTTGTTCTGGTTGTGTTACCAAAACAGCGAAAACCTCCCTGCAGAACTGGGTACAACGTACGTACTCAGTCTCAGAATGCTTTCCAATCGAAGCAATCTGATCCCCCGTGCCCAAAAACTCCAGTACAATCAAGACTCCTTCTTGTAGTGTTAAAATTGTTGTGCTTCCTCCCCCTCTTCAAGATTTCCTTCCTCCTTTTAATTCCTTGTCCACCGCCTTCCTCCCATTTCCGTGCCATTGTTTTGTTACGTTTAACTTTTATATAATCAAATCTCATTTGATTTTGTTGATTTTATTTGGATACGTAAATTTGATTTTATTAAAGTTTATTATTATTTTAATAAATTAATTTGATTTATTTAGTTTAATAATTTGAATTAATTTATATTATTATTTTATTAATTTGAATTTTAAATTTAATTTGAAAATTAAAATTAACATTTTCTTTTAGTTTAAGGATTTATCATATGTTATATAGTTATTTAAGATGGTATACGTATTACCTACCTAATTTGATATATATGATATTTTGGTGAGGTATTAATTCATACCTTAATTTATATCTCCTCCTGTAGTAACCAGTGTATATATAGTGCGATAAATGCGGGTCCATGCATACGTAGCTATTGTATGGAGGTCTCGTATGTATGCTAATATTCATATTTTATTTATAGTTGTAGGTGGGTCATTACACAATTTACAAATCTGATAGTTTATAACAGCAACAAAAAAACCCTAACTAGAAAATTCAACGCTGGTCAACAGGGCAGATTTGACCTTCAGCAAATTGGTCAACTTTAGTCAACTTCGGCCTCCAAACAGAAAGATAAAACAACCCTCCAAATAGTGAAATTTAGCCCAGTCAAAGTCTAGTCAAATAGCCCACCTGCGGTCAGCCCTAGCTGCAGTCAATGCTGGTCAACAATCAATGTGTAGCCTTGATTTCTGTGCCTAGAAATGCGGCCTGTCCAAACAGAGATAACCTTCACAAAAATGCAGTCAAAGGAGGTCAACGCTTGGTCAAACTGTTTAGAAATTCGGTCTCCTGAAATTTTGCTCTCTTGATATTTTGGATGTGTGGAGAGAGAGGCCCAGAAATCCGTACCCAATCAATGAGGAGAGAGAGAGAGAGAAGTGTGAAGATGAGTGTGTCCAAATGAGGCTAAGGCATCATGTATTTATAGTTGAGGATGAACAGACGTGACTGTTGGGCTTCTGAGCCTACATAAGTTTGCTGGCCGACCTTGACAATTTGTCCATTATCAAAATAAATTCATAACTTCATTTGTACATGTCAGAATCGGATGATCTTTAGATCAATCCTACACCTCTAGGAGGGAGGAATCCAAGAAAAATATCAGCTTTCATAAATAAGATGACCCATGTGGAGTTTGGCCCTAGTTGCCAATTTTAACAGATAGAGATCCAAATTCTTCCAAATTATGTTGCAAATTGCTTATTTTGGATCTCAAATATACTGTCAGTGCCCTTTAGCTCTTGTCTTGAAGATTCATTGTTTCTCTTCAAATTTGTACAAATTGATGCTATTTTGGGCTGTGGGATTGCATAGATGTACCTAGAGAAGTCTAATTAGCCAAGATTGACTCTTTGGTTAACTAAAATCAACCTTCATTTGCCCCATCTATGGAATGTTTGCTCCAAGTGCTGTCAATCACAGATTTTCTGTAAGGTAATTTTTGAAATGCCTTCTTTTTTGTTTCAAAAGTAAAGCAAAAGCTTTTTGCTAATTCTGTTAAGAGGATACATCAAGGTGTAACTTCAAATGTCGCCTTAAGTTCAAAACCATTTGTTTCTCTGTAATATTCCCAATCTGCACTTAATATTTCTGAGTATTTAATTGAGTTTCAATGAGTCTTTAAGTGAGGTATTTTGTCAAACACAAGGTGACAGACTGCTGTAGGTGTGGATTTTGTAATTTTGTTTCAAATGACATGTATAGAGATCATTGGAATGATGAAGGAAACTTCAAATAGTTGAGCAAACTTTATTTAAAACTCAGAATTTTATTCCTCACTGCTGACACAGTTTTTAACGATAATTCTCCTGAGCAAGAACAGCCACATAGCTATATAAACACAAGTAAATACAGTGAGTTGCAGAGGTATTCGAACCTGGTTATATATATAATAGTGAGGTTTCAACTCAAGAATTGGCCTTGGAATGCATATCAGCAGAGAAGAAAGACTTGGGCCCTTTCATTGCTCTTGATTTAACACTCCAGCCAGCAATGGAAGTTCTCCCAAATTGACCACAATTTTCTGGAATGGATGGAAAGGCAAGACAGTTCATTGAATGAGCCCAAACCTCTGTTTTTTACCAGCAATGAAAACTTCAGCACCTCATCTCTTATTTCAGCAGTTACACAAGCTCTCCAAGCCCCACACAGCTCAGAAAATAGTGAGATAATGGACTGATATTATGCACAGAAATGTGTGTCCCTGTTTGGCATCCAAATCCACAAAGTAACTCTTCAAATCAGTGTTGGAGAATGGGATAGGGCACCATATCAATTATTGTTTTCCTTACTTGAATCAAGGCAAAAATGGAGACTAGTAATGAAAAGTTTCCTGAAACCCATAGTACATGTGTTTGCACACTATTTAACATTAAAGGATCACTTGCAAGAAGAGACATCATAATCTCTATCAGTCCTACTGAAAGAAGTAATTATGTTAGTCCTAAATGTGCTAATCAATTGGTGATTCCTGAATCAAATATAGTTGAAACAAATATTTTTGGCAAACAATACAATATAAGCAATCTACATCTAAATATTGGAGATTATACTTTTACCTCACAATTCACCATGCAAACCTTATCTTTTAATGATAGTGACATTGTTTTGGGATCACCATGGATGAAAACTCTAGGTTCCTTTATTCTAAATACTAAGAAAAAGTTTTTAACATTTTCTTACAAGAAGAAAAAAATAACGCTCCAAGATTTTACACTAAAACCAAATACAGTAACACCAGAAGGTATTGCAAAATATGCAAAAAGAAATTGAAAAAATCACTGTTGACAAAAATGAGGGAGTTTCTCGACTTAAAAACCATAGTGAAAAATTATTGACGCAAATTAAGAAACTTAAGAAGGATAAGAAGTCATCAGAAAACAAGGTACAACAACTTATCGAGAAGGAAGCATCAAATGTAGGAATTCAAGTTGATGACACAACAACAGATACCGATTCAGTAAATGTCACAACTCAAGAAGAAGACAAGCAAGTTGAAGAAAAGACATGCTTAGATGTTGCAGTTCAGATGGTGAACATCCCTAGTGAATGTTCCATAACCAACTTAACAACATCTTTGCTACAAGAAAATATAAAAATTGGCACATGCCCAGTAAGGAGAAATCAAACCAAAAAAGTTCCATATCGGCATCCGAATCATGAGAATAGACGAATCAACCATGCTACATATTTGAACCAGTCAGAACCAAAACAACAAATTGATGTTCCAGATAATAGTGATATAATCTCAATTCACTCTTATGCTAACAAGTTATTACAAAATTCCAGTGATCAGAATTCTATACAGAAGATAAATCTAGGGTGGTTTGATCCCTTCTCGGTGCGACAATTTTGTTTGTCACTAAGAAGATCATATCAACTTGTGTCAACAAGGATGACTATTCTGAGATAGAAAGACTTTCGAAGCCAAAAAATAGATCAAGCCTTTTTTCATCGACAAGCTTTGAGGACAAAGCTCTTTGAGGAAGGAGGCAATGTAACAAATAAAATATATATAAATAATATAAATAAAATAATAAAAATAAATTGTAATAATGATTAGTTAAACTAGTAATTAGGTTCAAGAGGCTCCTAAATGAGACATGACCTTCATGAAGAGACACTTGCTTGGTAATAAACAAGCATCCTCGTTTCATTGTAAATAATAAATTAATATTTATATTTTTAATATATAATATTTATATCCTCATGGATATCTTGATATTCCAAGTCTTTTGGAGTAATTAAATTGTAGAAGGAACTTTGTTCACTTCATTGAGCGGTTGTCGCGGTGCTTGTACAATCTTAGTGACAACACAACCATCTCTCTAGACTTCGTTCTCCAAAGATGCACAAGGTTACCACTTGGGATTTAGCCATGATCTATAATGGGCAATCAAGGGGGACATTTATAAAACAATACATCAAAGTCACTCAAAACATGCCTTTGGAGGTCTTGGCCCTATTGACCACTGGAGTGGCACCTGATGATTTTATGAAGACTCCATGCCCAAGGATGATCCATAGGACATTTGTACCATCGGATATCATTACTCAACATATTTTTTTAACTCTACTTTTATTTTCCAATCATCTTTCTTGTACCCAGATTCCACACCCTGTGGGGAACTGTAATAAGTGATACTAGTAATGATGAGTTTTGAGTATGTAACAGACCTAGTATGTTGGGACTTGATCAACAAACGCGTACACCTTGGAGTGTTTTTTTATCTGGTTAATTATCCCTTCTTTTTCAGAGGTGGATAATTTTTTGGGTTTTTTCACTCACTTTTTACCCCAAAGCCGGGGTGACGGTTTGAAGGTTGAACCCTTTACACATCTTAGTGTTTGGATTTGATGTATATTACAATACTAGATCACACAAAAAATTTCGTTGAATTTGATTAGGTCTAGGTAGTCATTTTTTAATTTTTAAGATTTTCCGCACTGCGGAAATTGCAATAAAAATTGTATTTGTAATATAATAAGTGATGTCTAGAGAAGTTGCATGGGGTATGAGTAATGAAATTTACACCTCTCATCCTCAACTTTCTAATATGACACACATTGAGGGGTTGAAAATGTGTTTTGAACCCTCAAAACCCACATTTCCTAAGTTTAGTGGGAAATCTAGCAATTAATTAAGACAGAAATTAAATAAATGGAGAAAAATAAATATCCACACATGCTAAATGTTGTGGAAATGAGGTGAAAAATCATGGAGGAGTTAAATTGAAGTCCCAAGGTGATGTGGACTCCTAAAATTGAGGAAATTCGAATTTGTGAAGTTAATGCACATTTGGGAGGATTTGGGAGAATATTTGGTGGAGATTTTTGTGGGAACTTGTCCCCACATGGGTTACCACCCATATACACTTGTCATTCTGTCATAAAATTCGAATTTGGCACATAAGGGAAGAAGAAAATGATATCCACTTGCCATAATTCGATTTTTATACTTGGCATTGGTGCTCCATTCAACAAATTTGAATTTCTCTTTGGGATTGTCAGTTCATGCCACTTGTTTAATGACTTCTACATTGGGATTGGCTCCCATAGTTCTATATAATAGAGCCTTGAGCTTTCATTTGTATGATATTGTTACTAGCTATTGTGCTTGCGGAAGCGCTAGTGCTTTGTACGCTTTCAAAAATATCAATAAAGACTTTGGGGTGTCATTCATGAGGTGTTCCTCCTTTTCGAGTGTGATGAAGTGTTGATTATTGGTATAATTCCTTTTACTCATGCTTTGATCTAATTTGTTTTCATATGCTCTTGTAGATTTGTTAATGTAGAGCTATCTTGCATTGACATTTGATTTAGAAGTATGCTCTTCGTATGGAGTGCTCTAGTTGGTTTTAAATAAGTCTCTAGAGTTTTTTATCATTGTTTATTGCTGAATCTATACGGAACTAATTCTTGATTGAAATTTTGTAAAGGGAACATCTTGTTGGGATCACATAATCAAGCATGAGGGGAAGTTTTTGGAGAGACCAACCCACTCTTGATACATTCTTAAAGGAGCTCTCATTTGTTCTTTGGACCTTCATAGTCTTGTCTTACAAAGTGGTTTTGCAGTGGTTTTTGGAACATAGCTTGTACACAAGCCGAGTACTTCTAAATTTAAATATATTTTAAAAAAGCATTGTACTTCATTTATTTCTTTTGCTATCTAAGAGCTTGAAGATGGCTAAGCAAAGACAAGAGTTTACTCACTCTTTAGCCTAGCCTTTTGTAAATTGTAATTGTACATATACATTTTATCTTGTTGATTTTTTCACTAATACTTAGCTTATTTTGTAGCCATTGTTTGGATTGTTTGCTAACTCTTGTGTGGCAGATTTTGAAGAGCAACCTCCCGCAACATCTAACAAGTGTTTGAAGGACCTTTGACAAGTGTTGGGGTTTCGATTTCCAAGGATGCCGTGAGCCCTTTTGAGATTTATTTTGGCCAAAGTCAAGTTCACTAGAGGGCTGCCCATTTTCTTCTCTAAGCCGTGGGCATTTGGAGGAATCTTTCACCTTGTTTCCCTTGCATAAGTTTTGTGAAATTTTGTCACTACTTTCTCAAGAAAGGAGGTCTAGTGTCCAAGTTTCAAGCAATTATTGTGAGGACTCTACTTGAAGTTTAGTTGAGGACTTTGAAGGGCCCTTTTCTCATTGTAATATTAATAAAAGATTTAATTTGCTTGTGGGAGCTTGGCATTTCTCCCATGGTATTCCATCTCCCCATTTAGAGGGAGGCTTCTCTTGGGTGGATTGACATTTGCATGGTTTAAGCTTTTATACTTCATTCACTTACATGTATGCTTTAATTGGGAATTAACACAACCTCACTATCACATTTCATTAAGTTAAAATTTGTTATAATTTCTTTTTCTTTGTTGACTAGCGGAATCGGCAACAACGGTGGTATCGTATTCGTGTTACACGAGGTCGAATCCCACCGGCTGCCACTATAACCTCTAGGAGGAACTGCCTAGCCCGCAAGAACGACCCTTGATTAAGACAAGACTCGAATTCGTGAACTGCACAGTAGCACGGACGACTTAGTAGATCGTCTGTTGGCCACGCTGCGGGCTAAAATTTGTTACAATTTCATTTGAGCTTTGCATTCACTGTCCCATTGTTGTTTGGAGCTACAAGCTTACACTTTATTTTGGACAATTCATCCTTTACATGCAAGCATTTTATATTTTTAACAAACTTTGATTCGTTTCCATTTACCTTGGTAATTGTTTCATGAACACTTGAAGACATGCTTCATTTTTATGCTACATTGTTATCTTGAATATTGGAGCAATTTATTGTCAATCTATTTGAAACAAATTTTACTTTCAAGCAAATTACTTGTATCATTTTAATTCATTGATGAGACACATGCAACACTTGTAAGCTAATTTTATTCCTCTAATAGAGGTTATAATTGCAACTTAGGTTGAACACTATTTCATTTTCAAGCATTGGAAATCAATCTCTCTTTTGGGGAAAAAATTACATTCATTTCATTTAGGCATTTTAGTATAGGAAGGCCGCAAGCTTCATTAAAATTTTACCTCCAACATAAGTTGGTTGAAGTAGACATCTTAGGGACTCTCTACTCCTCTATTGACTCCTCATTGTGAGATCCATATCTTTGGGTGAGGGTGAGGTCTGAAGATTGAAAATGTAATCTTGTTGTAGAGATAATTAATAAAATTAATCAAGAGCACTTTCCATTACATTTACTTTACTTGTCTCTTGATGGTTTGAGTTTTCATATGCAAAGTCTATTCCAAAAGCAAGTATTGTAATCCTTTCAAATATGTGCTTTGTTTTCATGCTTCAATTCTAATTGCATATTGATGTCTTGGTTTAACGCATCATTTTTTTTACATTTCCAAGTTAATTATTAATTTTTGGGTTTTGGCAAGATATATTTCACATGTTTTGATCTATAAAGTTGATTATCTCAAAAACATTTTGTATCTTACATATTTTGTGCTAACAATTTTTGTTTACATTTTAGGGTTATTTTGCTTTCTCTTTTGAGATTATTGCATTTTACTTTGAGCAAATATATCTTTAAATTGTTGAGAAAATTTCTTATAAGGAATTGGTGTGATGGTTTTTGTCATATTAATGATTGACATTGTTATTTCAAGTTGATCACTTCATATTTGTTGATAAATCCTTAAAAGTAATCCATTTTCACTATAACACTCTCCTAGAAACTCACATATTTTAACTTAACTTTTCATTAGGGACCACCCTTCTTAGCTAACCTAGGAGATAGCTCAAACAGAGAGAGTCAGGATTAGTGTGACAACCCCTTCTCTGAGTTCCTTGCCACCAACCACACCTTGTGGGGTTGAAGGTTTTTTTCCACTAACTTGTAGGTAGTTGTAGGCGACAAGGTCAACAGGCCTAAAGATGGCCTTCAAGATACGGGCCTAATGGCTAAGAACATGTATTTCCTCCTTCGATGTCATATGTTTGAATCCTTGAAGAATTGAAAATCAAGCTACCCATTTCTAATGCACTAATCTTTTGGTTTATTCAAGAAACAAAGCTTCCATTTGAAGATTCTTCCCCATGGCATTGGATGCTAGGAGACCTGGGCTTGTTCACTTTTATGTTCCCGCTAGGATTATGGAACAAGGCCCTCTTGTCCTTGGCAATTCCATGGAGAATATCATCTGCTAGTGGATTGGCCCTTTCACATTTATTAATGACTTCAATGTGGAGCTTATATTGTGCTCCCTTTGCTCATATTTTACAACCAACTCTAGCTCCAGGAGGCCTTGACATCCCATTTTTTGTACGTTACCTAAAACTCATTGGTTTCTAACATCATTCTTACACTTACACCTTATTTTTATTATCTATTCTTAGATATGCATTTAAAATCTAGACACAGAACTATATTTCTTTTCCCACTCTTAGTATTGATCTAGGAGATGCTTTTGTATTTCCAATTTGTACCCACATTGGGGTTACTATTTTAGTCCCATTGACCTACTTTTGCTGTTGGTTTTTGATAGTAATAAAATTATTTTAATATTTTATCAGTGATTGACAACATGAGTTATAGTTCTTCCTCCTCACTCTCTATCAATGTTTTAAGACTCCGACTCCGACTCCGACTCGGCCGAGCAATGACTCCGACTCCGACTCGGCCGAGCAATGACTCCGACTCCGACTCGGCCGAGCAATGACTCCGACTCCGACTCCGAAACGGTAATGACTCGGCCAGCTCGATTTCAATGACTCGGTCGTTGTAAAAAATACATTAAATATTTAGTTTTTTTATAAAAAACATAATTTTGAAGATTTTAAACATAATTTTAAAGATTTTCATTCATGTTTCCAAACACACAGCATTATAATATAGATGGAAGACAACATATGATCAAAGTAGGCTCATGAACCAATCCATTATATCAAAATGGTACCCAATGGCAATAAATAGTCAACTGTCATACATGATCAAAGACTCAAAACAAAAAACACATAACCAAGGAGGCTAGAAATGGCCTCTACAACAAAAGTAAACTGTGACGGTGACCAGACTCCAGTACTAGTACTACTGGCTAGTAGCTACTGCCATAGGAGCCAAGATCATGTCGATCAATCTCTGGATCATCATCATCATCAGAGTCAGACAGGGGGCCCCATGGCTCCTCCTCCTCCTCATCATCTCCAACTGCAACTGTAGAAGTGGTACCACTAGCACGCTGTGCAACTGCAGTAGATG
>APFE031036643.1:0-10801 GCA_000404065.3 Pinus taeda | reverse complement strand
ACAATGAGCAGATGAGTGGCCAAATAGGATAACCCAAACCCATGGAGGCAAAAAGTGAAATGAGATGAGATGTCCCCACCCAGACACGAATGCAAACACTGCCATGTTCAAGAGCGACATACTGCCGATGACGACGATTACGGTTCCTTTATTTCCCCCACCATTTCTGGCGAGTACCCCGATTATTTTTGGATGACAAGCTTGACGGGGATAGCGTATGCTTGAAGAGGCGTCATTTCGACGGGTCCCAATGTCATTTAGTTTTAACGAGTCTGACAAAGGAAGAACTCGGCGTCTTTTCATGTTTAGAGAGTTTGAAAAGACAGCTGAAAAGGAAACTCCAGGGGGTTGCTTTTTCGTACAGTTGTGTCTCTCGAGCCCGAAAAAGTATAAAACGATGCTCGAAAGAACCGCCCGACCATTACGACCGAGGAGTACTTTTTATAAGTAGCGATATCGACCTGAAAAAGTAAAAAAGCGGTCGACATCACGTCGTTTTAGAACCGATAACGAGCGCGAAACGACAAACGCCCGGCAACCTTCGTTGTTTAAACGGTCCAAAAAGAGCTTTAAAACGACCGCCTCTCGTTCCTTTTAGACGAGCTAAGAGGAAGCTCGGCAATCTTTTCTTGTTTTATGTCGGAAAAGAGCTTAGTGACGACATTTTTCAGAACCAAGTGTATAGGAATCCACCGTGACCATGCTGGTTTCAAGGATCTGCACATGACAAATACCCTCATAGACCTGTTCGATGCGTCGAAAAACCATGACAAAATATGCATTAAGACATAATTTATCACATCTAGATGAGTTTATGGCAAAATTATAGTAAAAACCCACATCTATAAGGAAATTTAACCAAATTAGGAAATTTAACTATAAATAGGAGTTTTGTAAAAACATTTTTTACCATTTTACCATTGGAGCTCTGGAGGACGTAAAATTACTACAAAGTTGACGGGGCTGATTCTCCCTCATCTAGACGCTGATTTCCGAACCGCTTGTTCCAGGTAGGTTCCCCTCGCTTTTCCCTGCATTTCGATTATGTTTTTAGTCGTTTTGACCGTAAGATTTGGCCATTTTGGCCAAAATCTTTGCGCGTTGGAGCGCTCTCGGTCAGCGCGGTTTTCCCCATCGGGACCGCGCTGATCGGGCTTTCCAACACGTAGCCCAATCTGGGTCAGCGCGGAAAAGACGTGTCCTTCTGCGCTGGCCCAGTGAAAAATACACGGGGCGGCCATTTTCAGCGCGGCTGTTTTAGAAACAGTCGCGCTGGCGCCGAGAAATATGATTTTTTAAAATTTACATAGTTCTAAGCAATTTTTTCCACATGCATGATTCTAAAAGGGTCTTGGGTACTTTGCAGGGCAAAATGGTTGTCACTTGGCAGGAGAGGGACCATGATAATGAGGATATGGCTGCCTTGGCCGATGCTGGATGCCGCAATGCCATGCGGGCATGCGGTTTGATGAAATTTTTCCGTACTCCGAGACTGCGAGCTCAGCCAGACCTGCTAGAGCTACTGGTTCGAGCTTGGAACCCAGTGGATGGAAAATTCACCATCTGAGGCCGTGATATCGAGTTCGACTCGAATGATATTTATTTTTTGACTGGGTTGTCTCGCCGAGGACCAGTGCCTATTTTGGAGGGGCAGCGTCCTAGCGGCGAGACGCTGGATCGCTTGATGGCTCGTGTCTGTCCATGGGCGACTAAGACACGGAGTGGGAAATGCAGCATCCCCTCGATGGGTGTCGGTGAGCGTGCCGACATAGTCCTTCGCACTATTCTTTTTCTGGTTACGCGGGCAGCGGGGAGCTTGGCGAACCATGAGGCCTCCAAGGCCAATCTCCTACTTGCTCTAGATTGCCTAGAGCCCACGATCTTCAACTGGGCACTTGCTGTGACGAACAGCATGAAGAGGCAACTAAACAACTGCCGACGCGGAGAGTCAAAGAAGTTCGGTTACGGCTCTATTCTGCTTCCGCTGATGTTCGAGCGGGTGCCGGCCCTACGTTTACAGACTATGGTGTTAGACCCGCCGCGCAACGCGCGGGAGACGAGGGCCACCAGGTGGGCCCGAGTCATGCCTCGTGGAGGCGGTGGACGATCAGTTTCCTGGGGTCTATGTTTCAGAGAGTGGCTAGAGAGCCAGGTCATCTTCGTCGAGGGACTGGCCGTACGCCTGTATCGACTCCGAGGAGACCTGATATGCCGTCTGCCTGCGTTGGAGAGCAGTGGGATGACGGAGGTATGACACTTGATTTTTTTCATTTTTGTTTATATGATGTTTTTGTATTTTTGATGTACATGTTCTAATATATGCTCTTGTTGTGCAGATGTCGGTCCTGCTAGACCTCTTGGCCTAGCTCCAGAGGCGCGGAGGGCAGATCAGGGCGCTGATGCCTTGGCTTTGGCTCCCGTAGGAGGTGACTAGGCAGAGACCGTGATCCGCAACCTGGAGGGGTTGCTAGCAGGGATCCCTGATTTCCAGGGCATCGAGGAGGTACCGATAGCCGCGCAGGTTCATACAGTGGGCATGGAGCCCAGGATGCACCGCTTGTTGAGGCGGGTGGCACGAGCGGCGGCTGCCTACAGAGCGAGGGACCCACCACAGTAGTCGCCTAGGCTTTGTTTCCACTGTTGTCATTTTTTTTGAGAGATATACGTCTCAGATGTACTGAGAACACTTTGAGACACATACATTTATTTTTTGAGCGCCTTAGTGCGCCACACGATATATATATATATACATGGTGTTTTATTGTATATTATGCTTCTTATGTTTATGGGTTTACATGTTTCGCAAATGCCTGTCTAATACATAGTTAGCCAATGCATCAGTTACAGCATTAATTCTTCTTGGAATGTGATGATAAGTAATGTAATCAAAATTTCTTTCCAATAACTTAACACGTAAATACAACCTTAGTATGCGATGGTCTCTGACGGAATATTGCCCATTGAGTTGGTGAACTACAAGTTGCGAATCTAGATTTACGAGCAATGAGCGGATTCCGAGGTTGGTCGCCTCGGCCAATAGTTCAATCACTGCGCTATATTCAGCTACATTGTTGGTCGTGCAACCTAGACACACGCCTTGAATGTCTACCAATTCACCATGAGGATCGTAGATCACCCATGCCGTAGATGACAGGTTACGAGTGCTGCGGGAAGCACCATCAGCGAAACCAACGTAAGGTGATTCAGACATCTGTTCAGAAGCAGAAGACACAATAAGCAGCAATCTTGCCGGCTCACTAAGACAAAAATCAAACACACACGCACACACACAAAACACACTAAAAAGGCATATGCATGTAAAAAATGGAAGAGTGCCTGGACTTAGGCATAATATTTTTTAAGATATATCCCGTTACGGGGCCGGTCCAAGGGATTGCCTTCGTAATCAATCAGCTCGTAGGCTCCTTTTTGCAAAACTCTTTTTACAATATAGGGCCCGTGCCACATTGGCTCGAGTTTACCTGCTCCTAGTTTGTCACTAGCTTGATCGTAGAGCAGGACCAAATCACCTTCGGCGAAAGAGCGTGGACTAACGGAGTTGTCGAAGTGAGTTTTCACTCGCTTCTTTTGAGCTTCTATAGCAAGGGAGGCTAGGCGGCGAGTCTCATCTAGCCTTTCCAGGTAGAGAAGTCGTTCTTTCGCAGGGGTAGTTTCGGGAAGTAACTCGACTGCTAATTTTAACGAAGGAATTTCACACTCAATTGGAAGGGTTGCCTCCAGCCCATATACTAACTGGAAAGGAGTGAAGCCGGTGGCATCCTTCACCGAGGTCCGGTAGGCCCACAATGCGGAAAACAACATCAAATGCCAATTTGACTTGTGCATGCCGACAGTTTTCTGAAGCATCGTGACCAAGACTTTGTTCACGGCTTCAACCTGACCGTTGGCCTGAGGATAGTATGGAGATGAACTATCATGCCTAAGTCCAAGTTGGGTTGTTAATTCGACCATCATGTGATTACGGAAGTGTTTTCCGTGATCGGTGACAATGGCTTGTGGGACTCCAAACCGAGCAATAACATGATTGAAAATAAACTGCGCCGCCGTGTGACCATCTTCAGACAATGTAGGCATCGCCTCGGCCCACTTTGTAAAGTAATCGACAGCAACGATAATATAACCGTGCCCCCCGGCCGAGCGAGGGTTACATGTCACATAATCGATGCCCCACTTAGCAAAGGGGCCAACGGTCACTACGGGGTGCAGAGGTGCGACAGGAGCACGCATCTTCCTCTGGTGGATCTGGCATTCATGGCATGAGCGGACTGCGAGAATGCAATCCTTAAAGATAGAAGGCCAGAAATAACCAGCACGAAGGATTTTCTGTGCTGTAGCGTATCCAGACATATGACCGCCACAAGCGCCGGAGTGGCAGTCGTTTAAAACTCTTTCCGCTTCTTCGAAGGTGAGACACCGACGAAGAACTGAATCAACCCCAAGACAGTATAGGGTGTCCCCAATTATGCGATAAGGCTGGGATTGGTGACGGATCCGCCGACGAGCATCTTTCGAAGTTTCGGGGCGGAAGGAGGACGTCTGTAAATAGACGATGATGTCCCCATACCATGGATCGAGGGTACTGATCAGGAACAGAGTTTCATCTGGGATGGATTCCTCGATCTGCGAGGGAGCAGCGACGGATGGCAGAGAGCATAGCAATTCAGCAAATACCAGTGATTTCTTGGACTTGGCTGCAGTAAATTCCAAGTCGAACTCTTGGAGGATGATGATCCACTTTGAGTATTTTCCCCCCAGTAATTGTCGTGAGAGAATATATGTCATGGGGTTGCAGTCTGAAATCACTGTGATAGTGCGCAACAGAATATAGTGGCGGAATCGTTGGACGGCGCAAACTGCGGCGAGGGCCAACTTCTCGACATATGCATATCGAGTTTCCATATCTAATAAGTTGCGACTAAGATAGTAGATGACATGCTCGATGCCATGATCGTCGTCTTGGACCAGAACCATGTCGATAGTAGTATCAGCAGCAGCCAAATAGAGTGTATAATCACGGTGATAATTTGGAGGCTGCAACAAAGGGGCGGAGACTAGGAGTGTTTTTAGATGAGCAAACGACTCTTCGGCAGTGGCATCCCATCGGAATGGAGTGTCACGCTTTAGTAACCGGGTAAATCCCTTTGCTACTTCGGCATAATTTGGTATGAATCGTCTTAAGAAGTTTGCTTTTCCCTGCAAACTTTGTAATTGCCGCAAAGTTGCAGGTGGAGGAAGATTCACGATCGCTTCGACCTTTAAAGGATCCAGACGGATGCCTGCTCGGGAGACGATAAACCCGAGTAGTCGACCTGATTGTACGCAAAAGACACATTTATGTGGATTCAAACGAATATTGTAGTGTCTACAACGGAGAAAGATCTCGCGAAGGTGCGATGGATGGTCCGCACGTTTAGCTGAATGGGCCGGGAGGTCATCCAGATACGGCTGTACAATGTGTCTTATATCATGAAAAGCATATGACATTGCACGTTGGAAAGTAGCGCCGGCGTTTTTGAGACCGAAGGGGAGCTTCTTATAGGCAAAAGTACCCCAGGGACAGATGAAGGCGGTCTTGTGTTGGTCTGCCGGGGCAATGTTAATCTGGTTGTAGCCAGAAAAACCGTCCATGAACGAATAAATTTCACTACCCGCGCATTCATCGATAAGTTGGTCGATAAAGGGAGTGGGGTAGTTGTCCTTTGGACATGCTCGGTTAATATCACGGTAGTCAACACAGACACGAATGGTGCCCTGCTTTTTATCAACAGGGACGATGTTTGAAACCCACTCTGTCAGAGGGATGGGATAGATGAATCCTGCTTTGAGAAGTTTTTCCACTTCTGCCTTAATGGCTGCCGCCTTGCGGGGGTGCACGGGGCGCAAACGCTGTCGGACAGGTTTGGCTCCGGGATACGTTGGTATCTCATGCACGACGATAGACGGATCAATGCCGGGCATTTCTTCATATGACCATGCGAAAACATCGCGAAATTCGCGAAAAAGGGCAATGTAGACCTGAATCTCCTCCGGAGTGCAAGTTACTCCAATAAAAATATTTTCGACGATCCCCGGTTTGACAGAGATGTCGATCGATTGAGTTTGCGTAATGTTCCCTAAGTTTCCTTCTGACGTTGAATAAGCTTGAATAGGCGTCTGAAGGGGTTGGGAAGGGAGACAAGAGGCAAACCGCGCGAGACACAGTATAGTTTCCTGAGAGGGTGGGAGAAAGGAAGAACGATGGTGGAGAGAGGACCACGGTCGTTCGTCCAGAGACATTGTCTCTATAATTGCCTCGTCGGAAGGAAAGGTTTCCTTTAATGGATCCGAAGAGGTGTGTTCTCCAACCCAAGGAGGAAAATCATCTGAATCAAGCGCCCCACTCGGGACGGTGGGTTCTATATAAAAGGCCGATGCAGCAACGATTTCAACGTAGTTGAGCTCGGCTGGGCTCAACGGCATTGCCTCGCCCCAAGGTTCTATCTGGTCGATGGACGGGAGGATCCAAGGGTCAGAACGAACCGAGATCATGGAGACCGAGGCGAAGTTGGGAGGTGGGAGGGAAAAAACGCCCATCAGGGCGGGTTCTTTAAAGAGCCCGGCTCCCACATTTTCATATGACATTGAGGTATGCTCAACGAAGGGTACGTTTCCCTCGGAAGAGGACGCGAAAAAGGAAAGTTGATCAACCGTGACTATTTTCCCTTGATGGGGAAAACGAATGACACGGAAGAGAGAGGAAGCTACAGCACGCATGGCGTACGTCCAGCTTCGACCCAGAAGAAGATTATATGTAAGACTAGCGTCTACAACTTCAACCTCAACTTCTACGGTCTTTCCTTCCAAGGTAATAGGTAGCCGTTGAAGGATACCATACGGACGAGATTCTCTCCTGTCGAACGCTTCCAAAGTCGTCGGGGACTGACTCAAGGTCGGGGACCCAATAGCTTTCCAACACGCAACCGACATAATGCAGGTTGAGGCGCCTTCATCGATAACTGTACGATGAATTGTTTTGGAGTTGATGATGACTTGTATCAAGAAAGCGATCTGGTGAGGCAGTCGCGACACATGACTCTCGAGATCAAAGGTAATTAAATCCGAGTCTGCTGGGTCTATGCCACCGATGGCCGATAGCAGGGACTTCCTCTGAGGGGGGCAACTCTGAAGGACTTCCAATGCGGACATGGCAGACGGAGCCTGCGCTAAGTCTTCCACGATGCTATAGTGCTGGGCAGCACGAGCATTCGGGTTGTAGGAAGATTTTCGGAGTACCCCTTTGGGAGGGGGTCGGATGATCGTCTCAGTGCTTGGCCTCTCAATATGGAGTGGGCCAGAGCTGGATGGAGGAGCGCTTGAGGAGGCCTCTGGCTCCTTCCCTGCAGACGAGGAGTAATTTTTAGTTCGAGTAGATATGTGAATCGGAATTGTTCCGGCCATGAAGACTTGGGAACCGAATGGGGAGGAAGAAGAAGGATCAGCAACCATCTGGGTTTGCTGAGAAGGAAATGGTTCTTTTAGAACAGCAGGGATTCCCGAAGTACCTTTTAACAACCGGCTAACTTCGGCCCGCCTAGGGCAGTCCTTAGTATAGTGGTCTTCCTCACAAATGAGGCACGGGTACTTAGGCTTACACTTCGTACCTTCTTCATCGGGAGATTTGGATGATCCTTGCTTGGGTTTATCAGATTTATTCTTCCCTTTCCCTTTTTCCTTTTTCTTCCCCTTCGAGGCTTTGCCGGTCGTGGAAGACTGAACCGCATTAACCTCTGAGGTATTTCCAGAAATAACAACACCCTGGGAAGAGTTCTCGTCCGGTGAACTAGGTTTCTGCTTCCCAGAGTTAGAAGATTTTTTGGAGGCCTGGGACACAGCGCCTATGACTCCATCAATGGATGGTTTAGGTGGAGCCTTAGATGTGCCGGGCCTGGGGGCGTCTGGCAAATAATCATACAGGGTACCTGACTGAGAGTAAACTAAGTCTAGGTACTGAGCTCGCGCGATTGCTTGCTCTTCAGTTACACATGCTCCCATAGCAATATCCCTTGCGATCTGGGGGACGAAGGAGGTAGTGAACCAGTCAGTTAAGAGGAAGTCAGGTATCCAAAACTTGATCAATCTGCGACGTCTTCTCCATTCATGAATATGATCGGAGATGTGCGTGGCAGTACTCTGTTTAAGAGACGTTAGGAGGTGAGTCCCAGTCTCATACCGAATGGGTAACTGAAAGTGATTTAAGAATGCCATAGCCAATGAATTAAAGTCGTGAAACGACGCACGAGACAACTCAATATACCATTTTGCAGCGGAACCCGTGAGAGTCCTTTGAAACAGGCGAAGTCGGATTGAATCATCAAGCCATGAATTCGACGAACACCATAAGTGATACGTCATGACATGGGCTTGAGGGTCTTCACCGGCCTTCCCGTCGAATTTGGGACAGTCACTCGGGATTTTGGTTGGAACTGGCGGCCACTGCGGATCATGCAGAATAGGGTCATTGGTCAATTTTGACACATCGGGTAGTTCCAACGTGGCTAGAAATGGTAACTGAGGGTTAAATGACATCTGTGGCGGATATGAGGTGGAACCAGAATTCCACCCAGTTCCAGGTTGCCCCCATTGTCCTTGTCCCGAAGGACCAGAGCCATAAGGGCCTTGCCCGTAAGGGTTTTGCCCGTAGGGATTATTCCCGGAACCGGATTGCTGGTTCTGCCCCCCAGTGCCCCATTGGTTACCATACTGACCGGCAGGTTGTTGATAATTCGGCGGAGGATTACCCTGCGGTTGTTGGTAATTTTGATAAGGGATATACGGATTTTGTCCCTGGGGCTGTTGGTACCCGTACTGAGCCTGCGAAGCAGGCGGCACTTGATATCCACCAGAATGCATAGGTTGGGAATGATACCCACCTGCATATGGAGGCGAGGCCTGAGGCCTGCCTTGGTACGGAGGTCGGGATTGGTACCCGCCTGGGTACGGAGGTCGGGTTTGGTACCCGCCCGAGTAAGGAGGTTGGGATTGATGCCCACCTGGATACGGGGGTCGGGATTGATACCCGCCTTGATACTGATGCTGGGATTGGAACCCACCTGAAAAAGGAGGTCGGGATTGGTACCCGCCTGCATTCTGTGCCGTCTGGCCAGAAGGTCGTCCCGGTTGGATTGGGGGTGGTCTCTGTCGTCCAGCAGATTGTGTTTGCTGGGTGAGAGGTGGCCCTTGCGCAACCGAGGTTTGCCCTTGATGACCAGAGGGTTGCTGGGTGGAAGGGCGGCCTTGCTGAACGTAAGGCTGGCCTGACTGCCCAGAAGGGTTTCCTTGCTGGTTCACGGGTTGTCCTTGTTGCCCCTGAGGTTGTGCCTGGTTCCCGTAGGGCTACCCTGAAGGGTGGCCTTGTTGGGCACCTGGTTGACCTTGCTGGGCATTAGGTTGTCCCGGATTTCCCAAAGGTTGCCCGAAATAGGAGAATTCCGGACCACCAGAGACCCAAGGTTGTCCTTGATGAGGTTGTCCTTGCGGGCCTCCTTGTTGACCAGGAAAATTTTGACCCATAAACTGCTGCCCATAATCAGGCCCATAATAAGGTTGTTGGTCCTGGTAAGGTGGTCCTTGTTGTCCATAACCTGGGTGGTATATACCGCCACCATATCTGGTGGTGCCCCAATCCACGTTCAATGGAACGGAAATTTCATCAAAAGGAGTTTGAGGCAGAGAGGTGTACAAGAAATGATTTTCAGCATCATAGTACGGACCTTGATTCTCCAGGTATTGGACATTGCGCAAGTAGTCAAAATATGCTTCTTCTTCTGTCATGAATTCGGAAGCAGGGGGAGCACCACTTGCAGGGTGTACAACTCTAGAAGAGGAAGACGGTTCTCCATGTTCTGGTGGAGGGCCTCGAGATGGGCCTCCTGTAGAAACGGCAGCGGATGTGGCTGTGACCGTACTCACAACTGGAGTTGACACGGCGACACAAACGGTCGGGTTGGTGGGGACCGTCATAACGACAGTCTGAAGGTTTTGGGAAATAACAGTTCCTGTGGTAGGGACTATATTACGACTCTCATTAAAGATACGTCGAGCATCACTTAACGACCTGTAATTCCTTGGCACCGCCCGTCCGGAGGACGTGATGACATAAGGTATAGAGGTCTCAGGGGGTAAAATAGGAGATGTTGCTCGGATGGGAATTTCGATATCCGACATAACAGACGGACTACTAGACACCGGAGAACCCATATCGGATGAAGCCATGAAGGATGGAGTGCCGACAGGGGTGGCAGGATGAGACTCGTCAGAAGGTTCCCAAATAGGGTTGTAAAAGTATTCGTAAAACTCGTCTCCTGGAGCTCGAGAATTCAACGGCAGTACGCTCGGAACGATGGGAAGAGCGCCACAAACCGGAGTCTCGGGGGCAACAGAAGAAGGAGACCCTTGGCTCGGATTCGATGGATCTGCCAGGATGTCCCAACGAAGATCCCAAAGAAGCTAACGACAATCCTACTCAAACTATTCGCACACAAGATTAACCAGGAAATATTATCGTGGCCAAATTAATTTTAAGACAAAGGAACAAAACTTGACCTTCTCATGTTTTAAGAGTCGAGAGAAGGACGAAAAGATGACTCTATCTCCTTCGAATGTTTAATGAGCACGAAGTGACAAGATGCTCACTGGCACCTTTTCTGTTAGACAGTCTGAAAAGGATCAAAAGCTGACTACTCCGGAAGTTCTAGGCAAAAGGTTTACCAAGCAACCCGTAAAACTGCTTATACTCGTCGTA
>APFE031036635.1:0-40772 GCA_000404065.3 Pinus taeda | reverse complement strand
TGTGCTTGATAATTAGGTACAACACTAGCATGTTGCCTTCAAAAAGGAAGAAATTGCATTACAATTGAAAAAGATCCAGTACAGTGCAATTTCATTCAACAAAGAATTAATGCTCTTCAATTTCTTCCAAATGCAATGCAAGAAATTGGGTTGAATAAATGGAACTTTAGTGAATCACGTGTGGCAAAAAAGGCAAAGGAATCCAAACCACCATTACATGGAATGTTTGGAAAGACATACATTGGGAGATTCGCAGACATCAAGGATCCATTACAAGAGAAAAATGAGTAAAAGAAAGCAGAAAATATTGTGGAAGAAGACAATGACGAAACTCTGAGGACAAGAGTTTGGATTCGTTGACATTGTTGAATTAAATTAAGTTAAATGGCTTTGGAAATACAGCCTCAATTTTTTGTACTATTAAGTAGTTATACTTGTAATGTTTTGGACTTTGACATTTATGAGAAGAATTAAACACTATTAAGGGTTGTTATGCGTTCCAATATTTGTAATATGTGATTTTCGGCAATTAATTTTTAAATTAATAATTATTTTTTGAAAACAAAGTGATTATTATTATTTTTTTTGACATGAAATTCATAAAAATAAAATAAAATAAAATAACAGTTATTTAACCATTTTTAGTTAAAATTTTCATATAAAAACTGTGATTTTGACATGTCAATTCTAGCAAAAAATTATCAAAACGTGTAGTTTTTTAGTTATATTTATGTTAAAAATGGTTATTTTTATGTCCATTGTTAAAAAATATTGTTTTTTAGAAACAACTATTTCATGTGGATTGAAAAATTAATTAAGGATGTATAAATATGTAGAATATCGAAAATTCAAAAATATCGAGCCTTCTAATTTAAAATGCAAAACAACAAAAACCTCACCTACAAAAAAAATTAAAAATAAACATAAAACAAATAAGAAAAATATGAAGAAAAGGACCACTTCAAAAATTATTAAATTTACAAAATAATTATTTACATTTCAACATTACAAAAAAAATAATAAAATAAAATAATAAAAAGCCTTTTAAAAAAAGGGCCTCATGTAGAATTACCACTTTTTTAAATCGGAATCAAAAACACTACCATTCTAAAATGAAATGTACATAAAAAAATTTATAGTGCCAAAAACTATGCTCTAAAAAACACGTGTGTTCTGCATCACCACTTTTCAAAATCGAGTCACTTTTTTGCTATCTCTACAAAACGGGTAACAGTATGAGTTCTCATTTCAAAGTTTACATTGTTTAACCTCATATCACCTAACAAACTAAAATTGTGAGAGAGAGTCATAGCGTGAACCAAGAAACGAGCCATAATTTCTTTAGTTGGAGACAACTCTAGAATGTCCATGAATGAGAGACCAACAACGAAGAATTACTAGAGAGTTGCAACAAAGTCCCTAAACACCGTGCCTGAATTACCCATTCTATTATCAGTTCTATTTCATATTTCAAGAAAAACACCATTAAAACCATGATCAACATGGATAATTATTACTCTCATACCTAAATTCAGTGTAAGGGTGATAGAATTTAATTGTGATTGAGACATTCCTATAAAAGACTAGCACTACACTGGGTGATGAGCCTGGTGATTTGTTTAGATGACCAATGTGATTTATGTAGACGACCATTCCAGATAATTATATTGATACACCATGTGGAGATTAAACCTGTCGTACTTCTATTTGATGGGCATTGAAGCTTGTATCAATTGGCAATCCAATGATATGTCTCGTCAACTTGATGAGGGTAGATCATAAGCTAGGTGGAATTCCCTTATAAAATTTGTCATGATATCCATTATGTCATCGAGGATAATCATCCACTGTGGGGAGGAGTTTTAATGTGGTTATAAAAAGTAAATAAATAACTATGAAAGTTTTATGGTTTTTGTTAGGTCTCTAGAAAACTCTCCTAGGTTGTAGCTCAGAGATGCCTGGTAACATATAATCTAAACCGTCGATAATGATCGCTTATTACATAATGTTTGCGCTGCTAACTGTTGACTCGCCTCTATCGATTGCGACCCGCCGATCTAATCATCAGCAATTGATGATTGGTGGTGTCTTATGCTAATTACCACTGACCACCTATGTCGATTAGATCTATTGATGTGATCTACCAGTTAGATCTGGACCGTTGATCAGCCATATCTGATGACTGATGTTCATTCCTCTGCTTAAGCCTATGATACTTGATTTTCATTGTTTCCTTTGTTTTTTTTACCTCCCGATAGTGTATTACCACCCTTCCAAGGGCTCTCCTCTTGTGATGATTTTGACTTTGAATGATCCTTAAAAGGATTTTGAAGACTTTTGGGGCATACTTGGATCCTTTGGCATAATTTTAAGCAAACCTTGGAGACTTTAAGAGCATATATGGATCCAATTTTGGGCCTTTTGTCACCAAGGTTAATAGTTTTATATATGTTATCCTCAGTATTCCTAGTAGGAAATTAAATCTCTTCAAATTCCAAATGAATGCATGTAATATACAAGATGAGATTTTGTTGCATCATTTCATAAACAAGATTCAATCAACTAAAAGGATATTCAATAGAAAATAATTCAAACAATACTTAAAAATTACATGCCTCTAAGATACACCCTTCTGAGTTAGCTTCTTTTCCATATAAAATGCCAAGCAATTTTTTACGCAAAAAAGAGTTAAAAGAATTCTCCATGGAAGTGAATAATGAATAAAAATGAATCTTAACATGAAAAATAATTACAATCTTCTCTAAGTATTTTTATGAACAGTAATGTTTCCAATAAACATTTCATGTTTTTCTTTTGACATCCTTAACTTTTCAACTTAAAGTTAACCAATATGAAACATATTGGAAATATATTTCTAAAGCTAAAGCTCTATTATATTTATATGAAGAGACATTAATTCATAAATTGCAAACAAACTATTCGTCAAAAAAATCCATCAGATATTTTTCAAAACTTCATACTTCAAAATTTTGGGAATATTTTTGAAAAAATATTCATTAAGCAAAAAAAAATAAAAAAAATTGATTAGCCATTAAAAAATGGGAAAAGGTCATCAAACTAGTTTTAAGAAAATAAATCATTTCAAATATTTTAGATGATTAGTTTATATTTTGCAAGAAACTATTTTTTTCAAAACAATTAAGAAAGAAAATAGTGTTTTATGAAAATTTTCAAGTTACTCTTTACCAATCTCATCAAAAGTTTGCATGCTTTGAACAAAAAGAAACGACATATTATATCTTCCTGAAAAACAAAAACAAAAACAAAAAATCAACAAAAAAGAAGACAAATATTGCTTTGAATGACAATTGAAATGATATGAATATCTTGAATACAATTAGAAAATGACATGGTAAGTTTACTTGTTAGGTCCATGCTTGTGGAAATTCTGACTTTAATATTCTTCTTTTCCTCTATTACAATTTTATGTATAAATTCATAAGAAAATAGGGTTGATTCTTTCCATTTGACTTGAAATATTAGGCTCTTTGTGGCTTCCCACTCATTCACTTGTTTGTATCAATTTGTGGTATTTTATTAGTATTCATGTAGCGAGGGTAATGGTTCGACCCATGTCCCTATTATTTATTCTGTAATTACTCAGTAATTTACTAAGTAAATTACTGAGTAATTAAAAAATAAATAATAGGGACATGGGTCGAACCATTACCCTCGCTACATGAATACTAATAAAATACCACAAATTGATAGAAACAAAATATATATATATCCCATTGTGGTAATTATAATGTTCATGAAACCTTCTTAGAAACTTTGTTAACATTCACTTATTTTTATTATTTATTCATTTTAGAAGGGTTCTTACTTCTACTCCTCAATATGATTATATGGTTTACATACTTTCTATTACTTTTGGGATTACTTTCTAAAATGAATTAATAATAAAAATAAGTGAATGTTAACAAAGTTTCTAAGATGGTTTCATGAACATTATAATCATGAGCATTATAATCACCACAATGGCAGACACACACACACATATAGGTGTCTCCCATTGTGGTGATTATAATGTTCATGAAACCTTCTTAGAAACTTTGTTAACATTCACTTATTTTGATTATTTATTCATTTTAGAAGGGTTCTTATTTCTACTCCTCAATATGATTATATGGTTTACATAAACAGGTGGTTTAGTTCTCGTAAATATGGGCCTTCCATGCAATTCAATTTATTTATTTCTCACATAATTTAAAATATTTTATAGTCTAGTGGAATATATTTAATATTCCATGTTTCTTTTCCAAATTCCCGACTAATATCAAGTATTGAATTAACTAATTGTCTCTATTCCATTTTAATGTTAGTTTATTATTTCCCCATCTGTCGTAAGATGTGAAAACTCTATTCTAATAAAAATCTCCTATAACAATATTATTTATAAAGGTTCTCTTAAGGTTCTCCTTCATTCTAATGTATTAGTCCTTAGCAACTCCCAATCAAGGCTTACGCTTTATAGTATTTAAAATAGTAATTGCATAAAACTATTTTACATAAATATATAGGTAAATCTCTTATACTGTACTTTACTTTAACTTCACATACCCATTATCTACAAAAGCTAGATTTACAAATATAGGCGATAGGTTCTAAAGTTCTTATTGATAGCATAGGCATCTTGCAATTCCTCGGTTCAATTTCCTCAATCTAGATTACATAAATAACATTGTTATTTGATCCATAATTTTTGTTGATATTAGTTGTTAAATAAGCATATACAATAATGCTCTTACAATAATGCTCTTAAATAGAATTTAATTTTATAACTTCTTATAATTACCATGTATTTATACATGCATATAATTATCAGATTTAACTACTTAGGCTTTCACGTAAGATATATTAAGAACATAACATCTAATCTACTATTTCAACTCTTAGATCTATTGCTTATTGTACAAATCTTTAAAAGTACCAATGCATGGTAAGGATATACATCCTTTATACCGTGTGAATTTCTAATTTTTTAAAATCATAGAAAAACACAATCATTATAACAATGATTTTTTCTAATCATAATACATTATTTATTTAGGGATTATTCAAGAACTAAGCATATTATACCCAACCATGAATGACCTCTACCAGTTCCCCTTGAGCTAAGATATCATTTTCTGAAATAATCAATAATATCTTTGATTCGTAGGTGGTTTTATTTTATAACTTTATTCCAACATAGTTTTAGCAGCGCCTTGCTTTAAGGTCGATAGCCATTGTGGCTATTCCTTTTTATTTTGGTCTTTTTTAAACAAAAACAATATTATATTTTTCTTTAAAGCATGTATTTCTCTCCCTAAATGCTTTATTCCACCCCACTTAGCATTTGTCTCTAACTAAATAATTAATATAATATTTCTCTCCCATTATGCTAATTTTATTTCTTTTTAACTATTTACTCATAAGGAATTTTAGGAGACTTTTAAGGAAGGTGCACCATGTGGATTTGACCACAACAACTATTTCCTAAGTTGGCAACAAGTCTTCTAATTTGAGTTCTCTTGTCCTAAATACTCCCAAGAAATATATATATTAACATAATTAAAATAAAATAATAATTTCATCAACACATAAGTCTTTAACATGGCTTCCATAGCCATTCAGTCTAAATATAGCTCAATATCTAAAAATAGTAATTGTTTAAAAGTAAAGGCATAGAGGTATTATAATGCAAATGGCTAAGAAATATCTAGAAAAAAACACATGTCGCCAACAAGAATACCATTGCAAAAGGAGATAGCTAAACATATCATAAAACCATTATTGAAACCTTAGGGTTCACACAAAAAACAAAAAGCCTAGGGCACATAAAAGAGAACTCTATAAAAAGAGAGATTGAGCCAAAATACTCAATAACTGAGGGACAAATAAACTGCCTGATGAATACAAAAATAAGGCACTAAGGCCTACAAACTTAAACCAAGAAATTGGGAGCAAGTTGCCTACGAAGCCCATAACAAAAATCCTGAAAAAACTAGGCAATAAATACAAAGAAAACACAGAAATCATGCGAGGAAAATGACCAGAAAAACTTCCCTACGAGGATACACTAGCATCAAACGTAGAGGGCTCCAACAGTTGTGGCAATAATTAAGTGGAGACACATGAAACATTAAAGCCAAAACCAAAACAATGTTGGAAGCAAAGAGAACCCCCATGAAAAGGGCCATAATGAAACTTGAGTAGGCATAATAGGCAACAATGAGGAATGCATGTGACACAAAAACAACCTTGGTCTCTTAGCATAAGAATAAAATCCCAGCCACTTGGAAGGATGGAAGTACGAAATAGAGGTTCAAACTGTCTAGCATTTCAACCAAAATATTTTTAGTAGCGGCTTGCTTTAAGGTCAGTAGCCATTGTGGCTATGCCTTTTTATTTTGGTCTTTTTTTAAACAAAAAATATTATATATTTCTTTAAAGCATTTATTTCTCTCCCTAAATGATTTATCCCACCCCACTTAGCATTTATCTCTAACTAAATGATTAACATAATATTTCTCTCCGATTACGCTAATATTATTTCTTTTTAACTATTTTCTCCTAAGGAATTTTAGGGGACTTTTAAGGAAGGTCCATCATGTGGACTTGACCAAAAAAAAAATTCCTAAGTTGGCAAGGATTCTTCTAACTCAAGTTCTCTTGTCCTGAATACTCCCAAGAAATATATATATCAACATAATTAAAATAAAATAATAGTTTCATCAGCACGTAATTCTTCAACATGGCTTCCACAGCCATTCAGTCTAAATATAGTTCAATGTCTAAAAATAGTAATTGTATAAAAGTAAAGGAACATGGGTATTATAATGTAAATATCTAAGAAATAGCTAGAAAAAAACCGATGTGGCTAACAAGAAGACCATTGCAAAAGGAGATAGCTCAACATATCATAAAACCATTATTGAAACCTTAGGGTTTGCACAAAATGGATAAAGCCTAGGGCAAATAAAAGAGAACTCTATACAAAGAGAAATCGGGCCAAAATACCCAATAACCGAAGGAAAAATAAGCTACCCGATGAATACAAAAATAAGGCACTAAGGCCTACAAACTTAAATCAAGAAATTGGAGTAAGTTGCCTAGAATCCCATAACAAAAATTCCTGAAAAACTAGACAATAAATATAAAGAAAACAGGGCAAGCATGTGAGGAAAAATACCACAACAACTTCCCTACGAGGAGACACTAGAATCAAATGTGGAGGGATCCAGCAGTTGTGGCATTAATTAGGTGGTGATGCATATAAGAAAGATCTCATGAAAGATTAAAGCCATAACCAAAACAATGTTGGAAGAAAAGAGGACACCCACGAAAACGGCCACAACAAAACTTGAGTAGGCATAATAGGCCATAGCGAGGAATGCATGCCACACAAAAGCAAACCTTGGTCTCTTAGCATAAGAATAAATTCCCAGACACTTGGAAGAATGGAAGCATGAAATAGAGGCTCAAACCATCTAGCATTTCAACCCCCCACTCTTCGCTCCAAATCCAACCTTGATATTTGTGAATACATTATTTTTGTTATGTCATATATAATTTAATTTACGTGACAAATTCAATATTCATATTATGATGATACGTACATTTTATAATTTGAATTATGGGACAAAGATAATTCAAAATAATTATGAACAATAATTACTTTATAATTTAATGTTATTTTTTATTTTATAATTTAAAATTTTTTATTTATTTTAATTAAATTACATCAATTATGTTAATTGGATTTATTTTGAGTGGTTTGGAGGAATGATTTTTATCATGTCATTAGTGACTCACAAAAAACACATTGATTTATAATGAATATATTAGTGTAATGATTTCAATCTTTTTTTCCAACTAACTTTTTGTCTTAAATGTTACAAAATAGAGAGAAAACATAGAGATATTAAACACACAACACCAAACACAATATATTTTATTGATCTCACAAACATCACATATATAGGAGTACATGATACTTCTAAATCCGAGAATGGTGGATCTAGATTACTATGAATAGCCAGTACAACTATTCACCTAGGAACTCACATAATTACAACTCGTGACAACTTGGAAGTCATGGAAACATTGCTTCCAATACCCTCCCTTAATTCTTAAATGACAAAATTTATAGAAACAAACATTACAAAAATAAATGTATCTTTGTCAGATTTGCATGATATGGTCATCACTAGCACTCATATCCACTCTGAAATCCCACAGTTTCCTCTCTTTTCATCACCACACTTTCAAGCTTCCAACTTGATGCATTTAAGACATAACCACCTGAGACCATCATTGACATTCTTTGTAGAATTGATGCTTCTCAACCGCTCAGACTAGAATGGGTCAGTCTTGATACTGAACCATTCTATGGAGCTTCCACCATCTATTGAATCCACGACCCTCCACATCCTTCATCAGTTATCTAGGATAGTATTCTCAGTACAAAATGTCTTCAATAGATAATTTTACAACTTGACTTTGCATAAAATAACCTTTACTGATGCTCCCAGATCACGATGGGTCACACTAGTTTGACCTTATTAACAACTACCTATGACTAATTCTCTCACAGCAAGAAAAGTCACATTAGTCTATTGAATAGTTGGCATGTTCTTTGTTGTTTTGCATTTCCTCTTCTTTTACTTTATTTTTTTTACATATGAAAATAATTTTATAAATAAATAAAATCACTTTTACATCACTCATTAAATATAACAACCACTCAAACATACAACAATGTATTTTTCCTACCAAACCAAAATTCTTCTTCAAAGATCCTCATGTACCTCTTTCTTTGACCATTAGCCTTCCAAGGCTTTCAACCAATACACCATTCAAAATTTCCATTGTCTCTTCTTTATGTTAGAAATAAATAACACCACCGATAATAATTACATTCACCTTTAATTTATTTCATTCTTTTCTTTAAGAAAACATTTCTTATAAAACCTTGATATGGAGAGTCGTTCCTCTTTTTCGCTCCTCCTTGTCCTTCCTCATTTTTGAATTTTTTGTGCACATAGTCTGAATATGAGGTAATTGGATGGGGGGACATGACAACCAGATAGGGCCAAAACTTCAAGTATATTTTTGTTAAGTAGAACCCGTCGGTCTCTAGATTCTTCAGGCTTCTGCAGCAAATTCTCTCAACTAAAAGAACATTTTGACTGTGGAGAAATATAGTAGGATTCCAAGGCAGATGATACAATCATTCATTCATCCATGCTAGAATGCACGTGACCTGAAAACTAACCCATATGATAATTACTAAAACTGCAATGGTGTAAAGTACCTGCTGAGCCTACCCGAGAAATTAGCTACTAGGCTCCCTTTCATGTAATTTTTTTCGTTACCGATAATATTCAACCGTTGTCCATATTATATTTTGTTTTTCATTATATAAACACTATCATTCATACCAAAATATTCATATTCTTATTAAATGAATGACAAAAGAAGCAAAATGTGTATATTTTTAGGTTCAACGAATAAACTTATACGTCGGGTCAATATTTTGTAATACGTCACAATTGGGGTAAAGGAATCATATCATGCAGTCAACCAAACTCCTTGAACAACCCCCCTCCCCCACAATCATTTGAAAACCCCACAACAACATTAATGAGACTTTTATTTGAACTTATTGTAACTAGCATGGCTAGGTATCATGATTATAATACTATAGGCATAGTCAAAAGATGTTACTATTTAAGAAACATGCAAAAATAGTTAGCCAAGCCTCATTATATAGCGTTCTTATGACATGCATAACTAACTAGGTTAGCTTGAGTAGATGAAAGTCTTAAGGCATGCATGGTAATATAACCTGATCCATTGACCATACACTTATAAATATTATTCCGCAAGCATAAACATTTAGTTAGTTATGACACAACATTAGAGATATCCTATCACTATAAGCATACTAGGTACCTTCATCAACTTGATGATATTCATGTTATATTCACTGGATATCTTACATACCCAAATAATTTTATTTCATAAGAAAAGTTAGTACAAGTAGTTTCATTTATACTCAGATACAACATCTAACATGAGTAGGAGGCTCCTTGGTCCAAGTATTAATAATTATATATTACGCTTCCACTATTAACTCTGCACTTGAATGTAAAAGGAATCACAACCATAAACTACAAGCATTCTCCTAAACATCATTATCCCAGATAAATCTACTCATGTATAATTACTACATGTAATTCATTCACATGCCTATAGATAACACCACATTTCCACGTATGATCTAAACGATTTAACAACTTAAAAGAGTCAAAAGTAACCATACAAAATTTTTCATGCAATTAGTAACTGACCATAATGGTGGAGAACATCAGTAAATCTACTAATACGTAAGCATCTCATGTAATTCGTTCAAACATTATCATGGTGAAGAAACTTAAGAAATATTCTTATAGACAAATTGGAACTATAAGAGAGAGTAAGAATCAATATAAAAAACATTCATGCAAAAGTATTAAACCAAGAAAGAGGAAGAGCATCACTTGGAGAGCGGAGCACCACCACGCAACTATGAATCACCTATGATTCCCCCCGAGCCGAGGTTATTGCCATGGATCAACTGCCTCCAATTGATCAATGGAATGGGTATTTAATGCCCTCTTTCATGATTTAGTTTCCATTAGTGGCATCCCTCTTTTATTAATTTTTCCATTTGCCTATGTCTTTTTCTGGAAAATATCATCTTTATCTCCCATGAGGATTTTCCTCATAAAATATTTCATTTATCTCCAGCAAAGCTTTTATGTTTTCTGCTTGATGGATATTTATCTCCAATCCATCCGATGGATATTTATTTCAAATCCATCCAAGATTATCTAGAATCACATCTAGAATTTTTCTCATGAAATATTTATCTCTATCCCATTCCTCATTGGGATTTGGCAAGAATCTCATCTCTCGGTGTCTCATTTTTCCTAGTGATTCATTTATTAATTTATTTAATAACATATTCGTTTTTCCAATATTACATATCACACCTAGCTTTTCTCACCTTAGGTTTACATATTCTAACACACAAGGGAAGGGTGTTACATACTGCCCCCTTAAATTTTACACCATCCTCGGTGTATCACTACATCATGTCCTCGTTCACAAGTAGCTGGTTTCCGAATCCACAACTTTCATGTCCTTTCCCTCTGATGCAAGTCTTTAGATGTATATCAGCTACAAGGATTGCTCCCAACATATCTCCAGCCATGGCTACCTATAACATTGTTTTACAATTTGAGAGAGATTATAAATGCAGAATTTCAACGATGATCAATATCATAATTTGTTACTCAATACTAATAAACAAGTCATTACTCATTATTCATTTTATCTAAAAAATGCATTTTATCTCTGTGTACTCATCCAAGCCTTTGTGCAACTGTCGAACACTTTCTTTTTGCAACTCCTCTGCATACAACAAATCAACTAGCATATTTTCATAACATATCATTATTAGGTTAGTTTATATATAGTCATAACCACATATACTCATCATAATCATAAATATTCCATACCGCAATTAACCATGATTACTTATCCTTGAACCACTTCTTAATTGTCCTTCTTCTATGCTACCTCCAGGTCAGTTGCCCTGTCAGACATCTACCCAATGTCTTCATGCATATCTGCAAACAAGGTGTATTATACACACCAATATACATATAATGTTTCAATCGTGTAACACATGTAGTCATACGGGTACCATATGTACTACTTGTACATAGTACCATCTGGGCTACAACCCATCATACCATCCTCATGGAATCACCTGCATTACATAAGCTGTATCCACATGTTTTCCACTATGTTAGTATCATGCCAAACATTCCTTAATCTATTCCTAGTAAATAGAACAACTGTGCTTAGTTTATAAGGAGTTTTCATGAGCATGATTCATTTCTGTAACCAAAGAAAGTTTTACGTCAACTAAAATTTATTTCCATATTTCATGTGGTTGTAACACAATATCATTAGAATAGTATTGTATTCATTCATATTTTCATCTTAATCATACTTTCCGCTTAATCTTCTAAAGCATACTATTAACTCATAAATTTTTGAAGTTTATTCATCAAATAATACTTCATTCTTAACTAATTCATCTTGTGTGATTTACTATTGCCATTTTCATGCCTTAACAACTTCTTGGCCATGCATAATTTACTCTAGATATAATCTCATTTCCCCTTCATGAGTTATACATTAAATTTTTACTCCTTCCAATCCCACACCCTTTTATTTGTAGGTACTTATGATCTCAGGGTACTTACATGTAAATACCTCCTATTTAACATTAAATCATCCTTACCAATTTTATGAATTCCTGCATGGTTTATGTAACATTTCTTATGTTGTATTATTCAACCCAGATACATTATCAATGTAATCTAACAAGAGAGCCTCCCAAAATTTCTTAGTACAAAATATGCATTTCATTTGGTATTATATCAGTCTATACCACTTAATTGATCCATTGGTTCATAACATACAATTTGTGCTTCTTATTAATTAGCATGGCTTTTATATTGTTGTACTCAATGATACTAATAGGTCCCACTATGCACATCCAATGAAATATGCATATGTCATTGTATATAATAACCTGTTAAAGTTATGTTCCCCTTAATCACACTTTCTTCCAACTGAAGAATGAATGACATCCAAAATGCATGGTATATAGATGCATTAATCAAAGGATTAAATTGAAGGACAATTTGTACAATTACATAGTCTTATACTATAACATGTTCTCATAATATTAACACTATTTCATGGAACCCTTTACCATGGTATAATACTAAGGTGGGACCCACTTATTTAACCTCCAGCCTCTCATGAGGTATATAATTTCCCTTTGGATTTTTACTTATGAGCCAGTTACCTTACTAACATTTAACTTTCTTCCTTATATAATCATCCCCTCAAGTATTAGGTGGGATTTTTATTTAGCCATGTTGTTTCATAGAAATTATACCATTTATAAGCTAGCCATAGTTTAATCTTTGCCTGGAATTAATTACCACATATTCTCTAGTGAGAGTGGTGAATTTCCTTTCTGGTTTTATCAGAGTCTAGTTTTATGAGAATTGTGATTCTTTCACTTATGAAGAAAACATATGTAAGTATACCACTCAAGTAATCATATCTTGCTCCTATACGCATTACTTTTTATCTATATTAAACATTGTGCTAATCTGGTGACCATGCTTTCCCATGGTTATCTATTATTTATATACCGTGCTCTACATTTTTGCAAGCATCATTTTTTTTCAAGGCTTAATTTTTGAAAACTTATAACGATTTAAGTTCCTCATCTAGGAGGAAACACAACAAGGCACTTCATGGTAACCCTCCACTTAGCATTGTTTTATTCAACATAGCATATCATCAATTCTTCATGCTTTATTTATATACCATAACCATGCTTATTTAAAAAAATCTATCATCGTCATTTTAAAGTCACTTTATCATTATGGCGTATAGTTTAAGCATGTAATAATGGCATAGTTGTAAGATTTTCCACATGACAGTAAGGAAAAATATAAACAAAATCATAATTTGTTCATGCATACTTTCCCTGCTTATTTTTGGCACCTACATCCCATACACATATATGTTAAACTATAATCTCAAATATAGTTCAAGCAACTCAAATCCCATACATGGAGGAAAAGGTCAAATTTCCACATTTTATACATATTTGTAAGCATCATTATTCAAACTTAATTTTTTTTCATGATGCCCTACAATAATAATAGATAAAAAAATAAAAATAAAAATAAAAATTAAATTCCTCATTTATGAGAATCCTCCATAAAAATACTTATTAGCATGTTAAATTGTATATTACAAAGCCAATACAGGGCTTATGGTGAGTACATAACGGTGATAAGCCCTCACTCCATAACAATTTCTACATTAAAATGCTATTACATAACGAATAACCATATTAAACAAGTCTTGTCTCGACGCACAACTACCATTTGTGCACAACCTTTGGCATGATGAGAATTATCGATCATTATATCTTATGATCTGCATTGCATCTACAAATTCTTATGCTATGAAAGTGGATGATGATCACACCATCATCACACATACTGTAATATCACACACCCGCATGCTATGACATTTATGTACACTATACTTATTTTTATAAGAGTTCCCCAAACTTTGATTGATTAACCACAGACTCATTTTGAACTAAAATGTACCACTAATTAACTCGATCCCTTTGCTCATTCTTTTTGTGCACGCACAAAAATTTCAAAATCTATTATCGAACTAACTAACTTTGTAAGTCAAGCATACTTTTGTTACCGAACCTTCGCATATCTCACATATTTTCAAACTTAAACAATCATTTCCTATTTGCTGGAGTTGTATATCCTTATTGAAATAATATTTCAATCTGTGTAGAAAATGTCGAAACTTTGATCAACATTGTCGGCACACTTTATAATTAAATTAATTTTATTTAACCCCCAAATAATCTTACATGTGGTTCATCCCGCCTTTTGTTTCCTTACAATAGTTTTATTCAAAACATTGTCGCAACATTTGATACAACAACTTTAGATCCTTTCAAATTTTGTATCATAAGATTACCACAATAACTCTTACATCAAGCTTCAATGCCATAAAGGTTGACAACTCCATTGGCGCATATGGAAAAACAATTATGTCATCCTTTGGTTTACAAGGTCAAATAAGGGAGATGATTCAAGGGATCGAATCAGAGTGTACTTGGCTACGAGAAAATTTATGAGGAAACTGATTTTGTAATATTCTCGTACAAAGTTGGAACTTTGAGCATGTGTAGCCTCATGCATACTACTAAAAATTCAAGACAAATATATGCTGGGCATAACCATTGACCCTGCTACTAAGAGTGTTAAAGAACATTGGAATCCTCAAGGCCAAAGTAATGAAGTGACTTTAGAGAATGAATGGAAGTAAACAATTATGCTACTATTAATCTAAGGCTTGAAAATATCATCTAAAGAAAACCATCCTCCAAAAAATGAGGGCCCAAAGTAATAATTTAATTAACTCATCATAAACAATAAACTTTGACCAGAAAACTTTGAACATATTTACAAATATGAAAATTGAAAAAGCACGGAAAGATCTGAATATTTACAGATATCGAAAATATTTTCAGCAGGTGTAGGTTCCAATATGAATGAGTCCTCTGTAATTCTCACCTCTTGTGGTTAACACCTTCCTCTATTTAACACTTCTGAAGAAGGAAGAAACAACATGGTGCTTTCCCTAACAAATGTGATACTGAACATGATTTTCTGGTTGACTATAGGAAATCCTACAACCTGCAGCATAATATAGAAAGATACTTCCCAAATTGAGAATCTCATAAGATCAAACTGATTTTAAAATAATATTTACAAAATAGTTCATGCCATAAACCTGATTTTGTAGAACTCTGTAACCTGCTTTGGAAACTAATTTATGTGTTAGTGGAAGCACAAAATTACCAACTATCTGAATAGCTGATTTTCTTGATTAAGCTGACATCTAGCCTATAATGGTAAATAAGGCAAAGAAGTCAAAAGTTGATCATGAGGAATGAAAATATCACCATGGTCGGTGATTCGATATAGTAGGTCAAATTATATCATAAACACTAATCGATAAGACATCAAAGTCTAGAGTCTGATTCCTTGTTATTTACACTAAGGCAACTCACATGAATTTTTCACTGGTAACCCCGACTCAATTTTTTGAAATTTATAAGGGACCAGAATCTGATACACTGCTTCAAATGCTAATACACCAAGCCTCAAATTCTAGATCTTAATGCACTATTCTTTACACAACGACATCTCTTGAGATCTATTCACTGTTATCCACAGCTCAATACATAGAACATCATAAATAATAAACAATCCGATCCACTACCGTGAACCCTAATCCACAATACCTCAACTCTAGAGCGTGAGTCACTACTCATTTTCAAAATAGAACCACCCGAAATTTATCCATAGCTTAATTTTTAGAAAACCATATAAAAAACACAATTCAATCCATTGCCATTTTAACCATAAAACATGGCCTAGAAACGCCCAAACTGATGTACATTCTAAAATTTTCTAATTGCAAAAGAAATCGTTGCTTTTTATACAACGCATGAGGATAAAAGCAGCATACCATAAATTTTTGTGGGGAAAGATAACATTTTACGGATTCGAATGAGAGAGATGATGAGGATAATCATCATCTCAACCTATCTTCTTCACCCAACAGATAGATTATTCCAGTCAATCAAGGAAACAATGTTACAGATTTTCTATGATCCCTCCTGGAACCCTTATCGTTTGCTTTGGATTTTTCTTAATCCGTCCAGGGAAATAGTATTATTAGCTTCATTGCCAACTTGCATGCCTCCAACTTGTGATAAGATACTTGAAAGATGGACGACGACTGTTGTTGCTTTAACATCATCCTAAAATCACGGTTATACTGCCAACCAAATCACCGTACACCCAATCCTTTCTAAATCAAATAGAGTCATACTAATTTCTTGGACCTCACCAGTTGTGCTAAATATAACGTTTTGTTTGAAACCCCAAATTTACCTAACCATATAATTGGCACAACAATTCAGACTCTAAAGTTTCTGTACTTCCAACAGATGAAATCATTTCATATTCTTGCATGTAATCATCCCATTACATATCTAGCTCCTACATAATTCACAAATGAAAATGATATAAATACATTGTTACCATTTTTTGTACACACCCATGAAATATATTCTAGTAGATACATCCAGAACAAATTTCACAACAACTATAATTGTTGTATTATTAGTGCAAGGTAAAATGCAAAATTTTATGTTCCTAATCAGGTTTAGTGCTCCAGGGGATATTACTTTCTGCTTATCAATCTGAAATGATAAAGGGGCAATTCTACTAAGCTTATAGAGGGAGTCAACCATAACCCCATGAATAGGAGTAAATTCCAATGATCTACTATGCATTGAATCTACTTTTTCCCAAATCCCCAATCAAAGAGGACATCAAAAACAATAGCGGTCAAGATTGATTGCCTAATAAAACTATACTACTACCATTGGAATCCTGATAGCAGGAAAATTTTATGATTTCTGACAATTGCCAACTATGTTCCGACCAGGACTTCTCAGTGGGTCTGAGGATCTTGACTTGGTTGTAGTGTTTTTCCAATCATCACATAACTATTATTGCATGCATTTATTTTCGACTTCAATATCTCTGGTAATTCATACACCCAGTCCAATGAGATTCTACTCGTAATCATTATGAGCTACTTACTAAAACATCACTCAAAGACATGGTTACAGTGTTATGAGCCAACAAACCCTTTTCCAAAGTGAAATCAGCCAACTGATATTTTATGTGTTTACGAGCTAGTATTGGTCAAGGCACAGTGCTTGATATACATGTTCTAAAAAATAGTAGTTAAGTTATACCTTAGATTGATTTTTCGTAATGGTCGAGTACTAAGACATGAGGCTTCTGTTCACATCTTAACATGCACATCCATGTCTTTATAAGATCCCAATGCATGCAAACCTTCAATTACTAGGTTAATATTTGAATTCCTCACTAACGAATCCTAGCTTCTTTAGAGGATAAGAATCATACTCTATGTTTTCAAGCTTCACCCTTAAATATTTTGGGTAGCGAGACAAAATTAGGGCTTACATTTTTCCATACCTTATGGAGGTGTATTGGCCCATAGGGCGCAAGGTTTGAACTCGACGCTCTGATACCATTTGTAATGTATCTCCTGAGCCTACCTGAGAAATTAGCTACTAGGCTCCTTTTCATGTAATTTTTTTTATTTGTTACCGATAATATTCACCCATTGTCCACATTATATTTATTTCGTCATTATATAAACATTGGTATTCATACCACACTATTCATATTCTTATTAATTGAATGAAAACAGAAGCGTAATGTGGATTCTTGAGTTCAACGAATAAACTTGTACGTTCGGTCAATCTTTCATCATACTTCACAATTGGGATAGAGGAATCATATCATGTAGTCAACCAAACTCTTTGGGAACCCCCCTAGCCCCGACAAGCATTTGAAAACCCCACGCCAAGATTAATGAGACTTTTCTTTAGGCTTATTGTAACTAGCATGGCTAGGTATCATGATTCTAATAATAAGCATAGTCAAAAGATGTTATTGTTTAATAAACATGAAAAAATAGTTAGTCGAGCCTCATTAGATGGCATTATTATGACATGCATAACTAACTAGGTTAGCCTAAGTAGTTTCAAGTATTAAGACATGCATGGTACTATAAACTGATCCATTGACCATGCACTTAGAAATATTATTCCACAAGCATAAACATTTACGGAGTTTTGACACAATGCTAGAGAATCCTATCATTATAGGCATACTAGGTATCTTCGTCAACTTGAAGATATTCAAGTTATATTCAATGGATATCGTACAAACCCAGATAAGTTTATTTCATAAGCAAAGTTAGTACAAGTAGTTCCATTTATACTCACATACAACATCTAACATGAGAAGAGGCTCCTTGGTCCAAGCATTAATAATTATATATTATGATTCCACTATTAACTCTGCACTTGAATGTAAAAGGAACCACATGCATAAAGTAAAATCATTCTCCTAAACATCATTATCCCAGATAAGTACATGTAAGTCATTCCCATGCTTACAGATAACACCACATTTACACATATGAGCTAAACGATTTAACAACTTAAAAGGGTCAGAAGTAACCATACAACATTTTCATCCAGGTAGTAATTGACCAGAATGGTGGAGAACATCAGTAAATCTACTAATACATAAGCATCTCATGTAATTGATTCAAACATTCTCATGGCGAAGAAACTTAAGGAATCTTCTTATAGACAAACTGGAACTATAAGAAAGAGTAAGAATCGATATACAAAACATCCATGCAAGAGTATTCAACCAGGAAAGAAGAAGAACATCACTTGGAGAGAGGAGCACCACCACCCAACCATGAATCACCTCTGATTCCCCCCAAGTCAAGGTTCTTTCCATGGATCAACTACCTACAATTGATCAATGCAATGGGTATTTAATACCCTCTTTCATGATTTAGTTTTCATTAGTGGCATCCCGCTTTTATGGATTTTTCCATTCGCATAGGTCTTTTTCCAGAAAAGCTCGTCTTTATCTCCCACGAGAATTTTCCTCATAACATCTTGTGTTTATCCCCCACAAAGTTTTTGTGTGTTTTTTCCTTGATAGATGTTTATCTCCAATCCATCCAAGCTTATCTAGAATCACATCTAGAATCTTTATCATGAAATATTTATCTCTATCCCATTCTTCAATGGGATTTGGTAAGAATCCCATCTCTTGGTGTCTCGTTTTTCCAAGTGATTCATTTATTAATTTATTTAATAACATATATGTTTTTCCAATATTACATATCACACCTAGCTTTTCCCAGCTTAGGTTTACATAGCCTAATGCACATGGCAAGGTTGTTACACATGGCATCCATTGCTTCCCATCGATCTAGTTGCAACAAAAAATCGATCTAACCTTTGTTTTTTGCAAGTTGTCTTGCCAATCCAACTATTGTACACATTATTTGTTGTTGCAAGCCATCTTCTGCACAAATCTGTCTCCAACAGCAATAGTGTAGCTCACGGGCAGAAAGAGGAATCTTCCTAGAGGCTAGCTGCTTCTTGCATACATATGTAAAAACAAGCACACAGATCTGTAAAGCCCAAAATAATTTACTAAATCCAATCTGGCTCAAATATAGTGAATAGATTTACACATAAACATAAATTTATTCACAGAAACACTCCACACAATAGGTCTCCTATTTATTTATAGAAAAATAAAATTCAAGGTTCTCTCACATTTTTGTGGCCCTCTCGTGAATGAATCAACCAGAATTGCCTCTAATGCCATGTTAGAAAATACAGAGAAAATAGAGAGATATTAAACACAACACTAAACACAGTATATTTTATTGATCTCACAGACATTACATATATAGGAGTACATGATACTTCTAGATTTGAGAATGGTGGATCGAGATTACTAAAAATAGCTAGTACAACCATTCACCTAAGAACTTACATAATTACAACTCACTACAATTTTATTAAAACAAATTTTAAACTAAGTTATGATAATTATTTTAAATTTTTTATATGATTTTTAACTTGTTATTATTTAAATAAATTATTTTCAATGTTATGATTTTTTGTTTTTTAAAGATATATAAAAAATTATAAATAGAATTTATTATTTTTAATTATTACATTTATTTGAATATTTGAAATACAAATATAGCAAAATAATTAGTTCTTTATAATGGAGGTAATGTTAAAATCACATGCTTAAGAGATCAAATTTTGATAAGTGGTAGTATTTGGTCTCATATGTAAAATTAATGTTAAATATTAATACAAAGTATATAATTTTACTAGAGGTAATTTAGAAATGATGATAAAACTATTGGATTTTTGCAAATAGTATTTAGAGTAATATTCATCTTTTCATTTATGGTAAATCCAATTAAATATAGTGAAAATAAAAGTTAATTGGGATTATCTCGATGGTTGGGTGGAATGGTTGTTATGTTTCCCACCTTATCCAAAACCTCAATAGCCACATGATGAGTTATAATGCCTTGATAAATATTGTTGTGAGGCTAATTGCCTATAAATATTGTTGTGTTGACTTGGAGCCTTGTGAATTTTGAACTTATCTTCCTCACCTTATGCAAAACCTTATAGCTACATGATGAACTATAATGCCTGATAAATATTGTTGTGAGGATGATTGCCTATAAATACTATTGTGCTAACTTAGAGCTTTGTGACCTTTAAAATAGATACTAGTTCACCAACCTAATATAGCTCTGCTTATACCATAGAGAAATGATTTTTTTATATATATATAAGAGGAAAAAATTAAAATATATGGAATTTTTTTTTATTTTAAAATAATAATAATAAACTTGATTTTCTTAATACTTTTCACGAGATGTCCTATCTTTCTTAATAATATTTATAATTAAAAAAAATAATTATTAATTATAATCATTACAATATTTGTGATGATTATCAAATTAAAAACATTTGTAAAATAGGATAAACCGTGCGAAATACTACCGCGTGGGCAAAGAATGCATATGTAAAGCCACTTCGTAGTATAATGTATGTGATTTTTAACGACGACCAAATTCGTGGCGCAGTGTAGAAAAAGCTCCCTTTATAACGACTATATTCAAATTTACTTCCCTCCAATTGAGATGGTATGACACGTCATTGTTTTATTATGATGTCAGAAAATATTCCACTACTATATGGGACCACTACCCAGCACGAGGAGCATCTGAGGGACCACTATCTGTCAATGTTCTGTTACGATGTCAGAAAATATTCCAACAGTCTATGGGATCACGAGTCTTTGGGACCACTGACCGATTCATTGGTTTTCAAGATGACGTGGATGTGAAGAGAATTAAATCATATTTTTCTTTCATTGCAGAAATGGTAAAGATTTGATTATCACCGCGAATAACCATATAAGCGTGGAGAGAGGGAATGTTGTCATGGTCAAACTTCTTCGTGTCACATTATTGTTTTGTTATGATGTGAGGAAATATTCCAACACTCTATGGGATGACGTGACGAGTCTTTGGAACCACTGTCAGCTTCACCTACCAGCGCTTCGTTGGTTTTCAAGATGACATGGATGTGAAGAGAATTAAATCATATCTTTCTTTCATTGGAGAAACGGTGAAGCTTTAATTATCACCGCGAATAGCCATATTTTCACGTGGAGAGAGGGAATGCTATCATTGTCAAACTTTTTGTGTAACGCTAGGTATATGCGCATTTATTGAATTGCTAAAAGACGGTTTTAAGGATACTAAGTTGTAGATATATTGTTAGTGTTTAACGTTTTAATTGAAAAATAGGAATGATAATAAAATTATATTAACGGTGACTTTTTACATAATTTAGTTATAAATTTTTAAAATAAAAAGTTTTTATAGCAAATTAAATATATGGTTAGATTTTTAAAAAATATGTTAAATAATTGATTATTTTCTAAAATTTAAATTGATATTCGTTTTATTTATTTAATTTTTCCAATGTAATACAGTTAATTATTTTTAGTGTTATTATATTTTTTTTTTTTTTAAGAAATCTATATTTTAAAATAAAAATAATTAGATATACTTCGCATCAAGGAAGTATAGTCAATTTGGGAGATTTAGGCAATTTCTTCAATAACCATGTTTGACCATATCATTGAACAACAAATAAATTTCTTCGAGGAGAGTATGACCCAAGCAAAGACCAAATGCTACAAGTGCAACTACTATAAGATGATAGTCATTGATTTTGAATCGTCAAGTGAAATGGAAACACGAGGGCTTCACTCAATGAACCTCTAACATATCATGTGCGTTCATAGCATACTAAACAATACCCCTAATTTGACTACATTGAAGAATATATCTAAAAATCACATTATTTAACCACCTACTAATACAAATCCAACACACCTTCCCAATTTAAAGGACACCTACTTTCACTAGATATTGTAGGTATCCACTGTTCATTAACATTTTTTATACCCCTTTATATTTTGTCATTAACTTTGAGCTCCATTTTTTATACCTGCTAATATAAAAACCCTTTACCCCCTATATATCCCCCAATATATTATGTCATTTTTCCCTCAACCCCAATATGAATGCATGTGGTATGGTATTTCTCCCCTAGTGAAGCCCCTCTGAATGGAAAAAAGAGAGTTGTTGGCATTTATTAAATACTAATGGAAAACAAATTTATAAACAAACAAAAATATGAGTAGCATGTTTCCCACATAGAATGTTTAGAGTAGTAAAATAAAAAATTTCCATGCATCTATCACCTTGATTCATGAATGGGGAATGAAATGTAGAGGTGCACCACCAGAACTAGCTAAGAAGATGAGGCAAGATGGTGAGTTGGATAATGTGAAGGTTAGAAAGTTCATGTAGAATAACAAACAACTTGACACATTTATAACCAGTATCATATCCTCTTATGCAGGATTATGCAACAATGTGGATTCCTTGGTAAAAATTCACAAGATTCCCTCAATTAGTACATTCATAGAGGGTAAGGGTAGAAACACGGTTAGGAAAGAAGCTACATAATACTTGGACCAAATTAAGTAGATCGCCACTACAGCAGAGACATACTTTGCAAAATTACATTGGTGGCCCTACTAAGACCAACACTATGTTTTTCTTGTTGAAGAAGGAAACTCAAACTTGTTCCAAAACTTCCTAGCAAGATGCGATGGAAGCTAGAGTCCACTTTTAGTCTAATATTCTCACAAAGTTTGAGGAGATCACCACACAATACAAAGCTTGTCATCATTATGTTACTGAAAATATTCAAGTTGAAGTTGTTAAGCTAGAGTTTCCTCAAACTCAAGCTTAATGTCTATTTGTCTTATTAGGCTTGTTTTATTAGGCTCCACCAATTTTTGTCTCATATGATTTTTGTATTTTCTTATTTTATAATAATGTAAATGGAATTTTGAATAATCTAATGTGGATTGTGAAAATTCATTAGTCAATAAAATACAAAAGAAGTCAAAGAATCATGAGGGAAGTCCAAAGGTCACAAAGGGAGATGATAAGTCATCTCATTTGTTATAAATGAGCCCTCATAACTCAAGCAAAGGGCTTGGAAACAAGGAGGCCTGGAGACATAGATTTTGAAGCCTTAGAATCTCTTATGTAGCATAAGAAGAGTATAATTCTTTGGAGAGAAGCGAGTGTTGGCTTTAGTTTCCACTATTGGGGCTACTGCCACATCAGTGTAATTGGATGCTTCGAAATTTCACTTTCTTATTGAGAATATCTCAAAGCCAGAACGTCTTCATGCATAGGTCATGAATGTTATAAGACCATTATTTATATATTTGTAGTATATGTGGTTTCACTTATGCTAATGTTAATGAACTATTTCGTTAACCTTTGTATGTATCTCATTGAATACGTGTCGCTATATTGTAATGCTCATTGTTATCTTCTGAACTATTTTGAAGATTAACTAACGGTTCTTGTGTGCATATTTAAAGATATGTAATATTACTTTCCTTTAAGGAATCACCTTTTCCTCCCTTTTATGTGAATGGATATTTGAAACATTACAATTAATATCGCATAAAGTCAATACAATTCTAATTGCCGAAGTCATGCATACTTAATCTTATGGGTTTGTTGCAATGAACGCCTACCTTTAAAACTACCACTTTTGGCAATTAGTCGTATCCCATTTGGGGATCCTACTCCAAACATTGTGGGTTCTATTTGGAACTTCACAACGAGGATTCCCCCTTCCCTATTGGCAACTTCCAGCACCATCAACAAGTTTTTGCCACGGGCTAGATGACAAACGGAGCCTGTGAAGTTTGTTTGCACCTTTTTATCCTAATGGCTACTTCCCATATGTTAACCCAAGAATGTTTTTCTAGAGTTGTAAAGTAGATAGTGCCTATGGATATTATTCATGAATTGTCGAATTTAAAATTTGATGGAAGGGGTGAAATAACCATCCTTGAGCACACCTCTCACTTTCTTGAATTTTGTGATTCTCACAAAGTTGATCGTGAGGATGCTCCTTGTAAGTTGTTCACTTTCACATTCAAAGCATGCATTATGCAATGGCGTTACACTTTTCCAACCACCTCTATTCATTCTTTCGAGCAACTTGTCAAAGAGTTGTATCTAGCCTTCGACATGTATAATTATGAATATGTTTATAAGAAGATTATCTCTCTTGAAATGAAATATGATGAATCTATTGAATATTTTCATGATCAATTTATTCACTTTTGTTATGAATTTTAGGACGATGGTATTGATTGGAATTTTATGAAGGCGAAAATTAAGTATCTTGTTCAAATTTCTTTGAATCCACCTGATCTTGAATCCCTTTCAAGTCTCCCAACATTCCTAGGCTATGGATCTCCCAAAAATGTAAAAGAAGGGATTGTTATTCCGTGTGACTCTTTGATTTCTTTTGATTCTTCATTAAACCAAGAAGCTTCATATACTCAGAGTGAGGTTGTAGAACATGAAAATATAACTTCTAATTTGTCACCAACATCTCCCATTCAATATTTGAATGCAGATTTCAAATCAAATTTAGTCAAGGACATTCTTTCTCCATCGGTTGTTTCTCATGATCCTCCTATGTCACATGAACTTGTTATTACAATTTCTTCCACTTATCAAGAGGGCCTAGTTTTCAATGGAGTCAGTGGAGACCAAACAATTTTTTATATCTTTTGGGATGATTATGTACGAGATTTTGATTTAGAACAAGATTCAAAGATAAAAGATGATCACTCACTCTCTCCTTTACTTCACTTTCATTTTGTTGACTTGTTTAATGTGCCTATCAAATCTATATCATATTCTCATCAATCATCCTCTTAGATGATAATTATAATTGCAGTTAGGAATGGTGGAATGTTGTTTCTACATCAATGGAAGGTGAGGAAGGATTCTCTTTTCATAATCTGTCTCATTCCTCATCATATCAAAATCAAGAAACAAAGAATGTAGTCTCATGTTTTTCATCTACCCCTATTTATGATTCATCTTGTCATAAGGATTCCTTTCTCTTGAATTAAAATTCAGAATTTCTTCATGATTTATTCATGTTTTCATTGATTTATCTAGTGGTGATATTGTGTCTTCAAATATATATTATTCTAAGCCACCAAAATTAGATGATCCATCTGCAGATATCTTGGAATTGTGTCAAGATGATGAGACACTTTGACATATGATGATGGTTATGTCAGGATCTCACATTCTTGATGGTTATTCCAAGCATGATCATATCGGTTTTATTTCCATGGAAAATCCTCATGAGGTGATCACAAAGGTTGAAAATGGACCTATGTTTCAAGCTTGAGATCCTTCATCTTCATATACAGATCCTATAGCTCAATGGTTGGAGGAATCATACTTGGCAAAACCCTATGCTAAGAAAAAGTTCTTATCTTTCCTTATTTTTTCGAAGCCTAAAAATTTGAATGCATGTTTTGATGGGACAATTCATTGTAATGTGTGTGCACACCATGATGCATTAGTAGATTATTTATAACATGCCTTCTTATTGTTCTTTGTTTCTTACGTTATGTGCCTTTAGATTCTTGAACATGCCATGTTACATATTTTTTTTCATGTGCTTCTCTTGATGATCTTTATTGTAAGTAGTTCCCTCGCCGATATAGGTCGGGTAATGCTTCGTCGGTTGCACTGGAAGTTTCCTTTTACGTAAGCCTCACCTATACCCTGTTATATTAGGAGTAGGTTTACATTTATTTTGTTTGTTCTTTCCATTTTTCATTTTGTCTTCTATTTCGTACTTTATTTTCCTTCCATCATAATAAGAATTGCATGAAGTTGTGTTCATATTTTGGAATGAGCATGGTAGAGTTCAAGAGGACATTGTACAACTGTCAATGTTTCACTTTCTATCTATTCCTTCTCTTTGGATGGGCCTTGTATCTTTTATTCGATGATGCTTGGATGTAAAATACATTCTTCCTCAAAGAAAAACCTTAGTGGAATTGAGATGCTTGAATCTTTAACTAGCACCCTCTTCTTGAATTGGTTATTACGTTTGATCAGTTTTATTTGGTAAGCTTATTCAAGTAGAGTAAAGATGGATGTAAACTGAAACAAGTGTGTTGTATTTTCAAAGGTGTATATATATATCCTTCTCTGAAGGAGTAACCTCTTCTTATCTCAATAGCTAAGATCCCTGCCCCATGAAATAATAAGTGTCTAAGCACAAATCTATAAATAAATAAATAAAGCGTTAACTAAAATAAAGGTTTCCTACGTAGGGATGTGAATCAAGCAACTTTGCCAATGTATTGGTCAAGCTCACTGGCAGCGAAGAATTGTTTGTGTTCCTGTAGTTACTCTATCAGGGTATCTTCCAAACATATTGGCAGCAGAGTAATACCAAATATGTAAACTAATACTATGACATCCTTTTCACTTGCATATATATACACTCCTTGTCCCCAACCAACATAACTAAGTTTCACTTTATTTTGTCAGTGTGTCATCGATGAAGAGAATGAAGGAACTATGTCTTCAACTCAGGTTAAGTAAAGATGCTATGGTAATCAATGACATGAATAATACTTCTTTAAGAGCTAGAATTGGCTTATATATTTAGACCCATAAAAAGTGTTAGAGTTCTACTGGTATGTTGCCAAGTGTTCTTGTTACTACGACCCCCCTCCAATATTTTTCCTACGCTTCTATTCTAGAGCCTACCTTCTGTGGATAAGAACTTATCTTTCACTATCATCGATTATTCCTTTTGATTGTCAAGTTTTCTTATCACTTATCCATGCATGCATTGTTTTTTATGACTTCATTAGGTTATCTTGATAATCAATAAGTCTTTTCAATGACAACTAAACATCTTCCAAACACAAGTCAATTTCTGTCGTGATCCTACACCAACTCCAGGTCTTAAGTCTTAGAACTATGCAATTCCTTGTCTCTGAATATTGTGCAATTCTTTGAGATTTCCAACTATGCAATGTCTTCATGATGAAAATTATGCAGCCCTGAAGACTAGTAGATAGTAACCCTGTAAACTATGCAATATCTCTTTCAGAGTCAAAACTATACATCTCACTAAGCTATGGACTACGTAATCCCATGTTCCTAGGAATCATGCAGTCACCTCTGCCAATGAGACTTCGCAATTTCTCAGAGTAAGAAAATGTGCATCCCTAGAAAACAGGAAATGAAAAATCAGTTCTTGACATGTGGCATAATGTTTCTTTTTCGAACTAAACAACATGTGTCATTGGTTTATTGATTTTAGGCATGTCTATCAGAAACCCTAAGCCTAGCCCTATCGGGAGAAACCTATAAAATAGAGGCTAGTAAAACTCATTTTCACACTTTAATTTGGAGCTCTAGGCTTCCTCATGAGATCAAGGAGATTTCGACTTGGTTTGCAATGCTTTTCCGGGTAAGTATCTCATGTGTAATTTTTTGCTTATTGTTTTGTCACTTTTGCTTCTATGCGTGTTATTTTTCCCATTTATTTTCATGGTAGATGATTTTTATATTAATATTAGCTTGCATAAATGTTTTTCGGTCCATTTTTCAATTTTTTCAAGTCTCAAATCACCTTCTTGGTTGTTTCCTACCAGTAGTTTCCGTTGTTGGAACTTTTTATGCATGCTTGTCTTTCCTTTTGCATGAATGATTTTTGGCCAGGTTATTCACTAATATAATCTATCCTAAGTCTGACTTATGCTTTATCCTATCCCAGCTTCAAATATCAATTTTTTTTCTCTCTCTCTCCTTCACAAAATTGTACAATCCTCACTAGTTTTTTCCCACACTCAATTGTCATTTCACATCCTCAAGCATGAAGCATTCTCCTTAACCTATGATAATGTGTAATATGCATTGACTAGCTTACCCATATTCACATTACTTAGTCCCAGGCCTCATCCTTTAGCCTTAGCCACTGATATCGTGGATTGTGTAACCTGTTCTCTCTCTTTCCCAGCTAAGACTGCACATTGCATAGTTTCAAGACTCAAGCTCATCTCTTGACTGCTAGAACTACATAGTATATATTCTAATTGTGCACTAGTTAATCGCAGTCCTAATTCTACCTCCTAGAGCCCAACAACTAGACAATCCATCTCCTTGATGAGTGACTTTTTGCTTTATGTTTGACTAATGGAATGATCTACTTGATCTAACTTGTTTTCCATGACTCCCTCTTTTGTTACAGGTATTTCAAGTTTTTAGATCATCTCTTCTCCACTAGCATCCATCATCATGCCTCCTAAGATAGCAACCTCAAAAGAGACAACAGAGAAAAATACTAACGAGGTGGTTGAGATTCGTCAAGTTACCATGCTTATTATTTCTAATACTTAGCTCATTATTGAAAAGGACTTTGAGATCACTTGGAACATAGTTAAATATGCTTTTATAGCTAAAGAATACAAATCAGGTCTAGAAGATAGAAAGGTATATATCATTATCCAACGATCATCTTTCCACAAGGAAGAATGAAAGTTCCCAATTCTTCCTTGTGAAAATATTATCAAGTGCATCCTACATGGCCTATATACTAAGAGCATGCTACTCAATAGTGTTAGTGGACATCATCTTGCTTCCAATACAGATCAATATTTTAAATGGATGTATGATTTACCTAATCCTAAGCAATATATGGATCCACACTTCTATGTTATTACAAACTATTTGACCACCAACAATGTGATCAAGAATTGGATGAAAGAGGGAGAAAAGTTTTTCCAGACATACAACAATACTTATAAAACTAAATCTCTCAAGACAATGTTCCAATATTTGATTATATTATGCTGTCGGATTTATATACAAAAGGATATTGAGTCCTTTCTTGAAGGATGGGTGTACATGTTGTATCAGATTGTCACTAAGGGGAATATATTTAATTGGTCTGACCTTTTGGCCCAATAGCTTAGATTCAATGCAAACATGCCGAAGAATCCTCCCAATGGTAAGTAAGGAAAGTCCTATACGTTTGGCTATATATTGGATGGTATATGTGCCTAGAATTATTTTCTTGGTAAGAGATGGAATTGGACACTTGGAGAACCTCTTGTACATATCTATTAAAAACTACTAGCAGAGTGCAGTCACAAAGGAGTTATTGGAAATTTGGATGATCATTTCTTCATTATATTGTATCGGCTGATCTTTGAAGAAGAACCTCCTTGAATGTCTCAAGAGGTGATGAATTCAATATCAAAAGTTGTTGATTGGTTCACCTTGCTAAATGGAACTTACCTCTAAGTGTTAAGTGGTTAAAGGCATTTTCGTTTATTACTGAGGTATGCCACATATCATTTTGTCATGTAAGAAGTTGTGTATCATATTTCCACATGGTTGTCACCAGTACTGCAAACGAAGAAGAAAACACCTTGGCCACCTTTTTTCTACAAGTGGGATCTTACATAATCATGAACCTATGGTTGCATAATATAAAGTCACAAAATTGGAGAAATTTAGGTTCGACACTATATATTACCATTAGTATGATCCTAAGGGAATTTGCAAGCAACATTGTGCCAAGCTACATTTTTCTTGTCCATGTGTGAATATTATCGGGCGAGAGGAGGAAAAGATCAAGAAACGTTAAAGTGCATCTATGCCTTGCACACTAGGTGAACATTCAGACCTTTTGCATGCATCTTCCATGCAAAACATCACTCTGGAATAAATCCAATCAAAATAGCCCAACTGAGTGAGCATTAAATATAAAATTAAGGTTTCTCACAATCTAGAAGAGCAACAAAGCCACAAATTTAAAGAAAACACATCTATCTTAAGAGTGGATACGAAAATAGTGAGAAATAAGAAGCGACAACAAAAAGAGCATAAGAGAAATGAAGAACAAGAGTAGAAGAGGCAGGAAGAAGAGGAAAGGAAGAAGTAAAAAAAAGAAAAGGAAGAACAAGAAGAAATGCAGATGCAGTAAGAAGGATTGAAAAATAAAGAGGAAGAAGAAGTAATGCTTAAGCAAGTAGAAGAAGAAAAAAATATCAACTAGAGGAAAAGAAAAAAAAATAACATCAAGATCAAGAACATGCCCAGGTGATTCAAGAGCTTATAGTTGTTCAAGATATAGAGGTAAAACAGGGCCAACAAAAACAAGATATTGATCTCATTCCTAGCAAAATCAGATCATCATTTAGTCTCTTCCTCCTTCAAAAGATGGTAAATCTACAGGTGATGAAGGGGAAATTGCTCCTTTAGATGATAGTCCATTCATGGATATTTGCAGCTTGACTTTTGATGAGCTTCAAAGAGTGATACTCCAAGCGAGAAAGAAATATTTCCATGATGGCCTCACACATAATGGTTTCGTCAATACAAAGAGGGTGATTGTAATAGACACTAGGAAGAATCCCCAAATCAATGCAACAACCAATTTAGACTTTGTAGGAGCCGAAAATTATAATACATATTATTTTATAGCAGAGAACAAACAACTAGAAAAGTACTTAACAGCTGCAAGACTGTTAGGTCCCTATACTACTAGTGTAACCCCTTATTGTTATTAGTACAATGACCTTATTATATGGTTGTGCCCATGTAGTCCCCATATTATTATTATTGTGCCCCATAGAAGCCCATTATTGTTATTATTGTGTTGTTACATTATTATTTTTATGTCGGCTCTGATTATATTATGACCCCTTAGACTCGTATATATAGAAAGGAGGTTTTGTCATTTGTATCATCCAAGAATTGTTCATCTGTGTAATGTAAAGGAGGTTTCCCCCTCAAAGAGGCTGAATTCTAAGGCATTGATCTATCTTTTCTATCTTTTTGTGAGCTGGTTTCATAACAGAGATAATATGTAAAGAAACTCCAAGAAGAGAGTCAGAAGTCTTCCACATAGTTCTATTTGAAGGAATTTCAGGAATCCATATTTAGCAAGGTTAAGGTATTGGTAGACACTATGATGAATGTTTATGATGAGTTGGTCACCTTGCATAAGGAAGTTGCTCCCTAGCACGACATGCAAAAGAAATCATGATATAATTTAAAAGCTCTAAAAGTTTTCCATGTAGCTATCATTGTGATTCATGAGAGGGGAATGAAATATAGAGGTACAACATTGTAACTGGATAAGAAGATAAGGAAGCAAGTTGAGTTGGAAAAGGTGGAGTTTAAATTCTCATGCATAATAAAAAATAAATCAGTACATTTATAACTAGTATCCTATCCTCTTATGCATGATTTTATAGCAATGTGGATGCCTTAGTGAAAACTCACAAGATTCCCTCAATTGGCACATTCAGAGAGGAAACACATGTAGGCAAGAAGTTGTAGAATACTTTGACTAGCTTAAGCAGATCTCCACCAGGGCAGAATTGGATATTTAAAAGCATACTATGTAAAAGTACATTAGTGGCCCTACTAAGATCAACGCTAGGTTTTTCCTAAGAAGGAAACTCAAACTAGTTCCAAAATTGTCTATCCAAATACGATGGAAGCTAGAGTCTTCTTTCACCCTAACATTATTGTAAAGTTAGAGCAGATCATTGCACAATACAAATCTTGGAATCACTATGTAAAAAAAGATATTCAAGTTGAATTTTTCGAGCTAAAGTTTCCTCAAACTCAAATTTAATGTATATTTCATCTTACTAGGATATACCCGTTTCTGTCTCATATCGGTTTTTCATTTTTGTACTTTGAAATAAATGTAAATGGAAGTCAAAATAATTTAATGTGGAATATGGAAAGTAATTAGTCAATAAAAAAATAAGATGTAAAAGAGTCATGAGGGAAGTCCAAAGGTCAAAAATGGGGATGAAGAGTCGTCTCATTTGTTATGAATAAGCCCTGATAACACAAGAAAATAGATTAACGAAAGAGGCTTGGAGTCATATTTTGAAGCCTTTGATTCTCTTGTGTAGCATAGGAAGAGTATCATTCTTTCTAGAGAAGCAGGTGTTGGCTTCATGTTCTACTATTAATGCTAGTGCTACATCAATGTAATTGTATGCATGGGACTTTCATTTTCTTAATGAGAAGCTCTTAAAGCCACCATGTCTTCATGCATATGTCATGAATGTTGTAAGTCTATTCTTTATATATTTATGATATATGTGGTTTCACTTACGCTAACGTTAATGAACAAATTTTTTAACCTCAATATGTATCTCATTGAATGTGTGTTGATATATTATTATGTTCATTGTTATCTTGTGAACTATTTTGTAGGTTAACTAACAATGCTCGTGTGCCTCTTTTAAGATATGTACTATTAATTTATTTTAAGGGGATCACATTTCCCACCCATTTATTTGAATGAAACTTAAATACATTACACTTGATAGCAGATAAATTCATACACTTGTTGTCATGAAAGTCATTCATACTTCATCTTATGTGTTTCTTGTAGCCAAAGACTACCTTTAAAATGACACTTTTGGTAAACGGCCATTTCCCGATTGGGGCTCCTACTCTAAACTGTGTGGGCTCTAATTGGGAATTCAGGCCAGGGTGTCCTCATTCCCTTTTGGTGGGCTTCCAACACTGCCAATAGGAAGTTATATAAATAGGTAGAGAAATAATTTAGAAAAATAGCCCTTTTATTTCTTAGTTATACCCTACAATGATAGAGTAGACTATTTATAATTTACAATATTACGAGTTTCTTTGAAAAATGTATTCAATATACATCCAAGTTTTTTCATTTCTCTTCTTGTCCCATCAAAATTTATTCCAACATCATCCACCAAAAAGAGGTGTGTGATGTTATATGTGGTTCCAATGATTATTGCTTTGAAAGAACCATTTTTTGAAGCCTCATTTATTAACATAGATAGAAATTTAGAAATTAAAAAGAATATAAAAATCATTCAAGGGAACCCTTATGTAATACCCCTCCCTAGTCAAGGCCCTCAGTGTGTCAATTGATTATGATCCAAAGATAGTGAATTAATATAGATCATCACCCAAATAAAAAACATAAGTGTATAAGAATAAGTATAGGGTAAATCAAGCTTACAATATCATATTATTTCGAAGGTCCATCTTAATCACCATTTAACTTTGATCCGTAACCTTGATTGATTAAATATTTTCTTATGTGATCCCAATTGTCTTGTGGATTTCCATTCCCTCTAAAAATCAAACTATTCACCATAAATTTGCTTTGAGAAAACACCTTTCACTCTTTTTTCAATAAGCGTTGAGATAATTTTATAGATGGATTTGTATAACGATATTGGCTTTATTTTTCAAAGGTTTTTTGTGTGTCCTTTTTAGGATTCAATTTTATAAAAGTAGTGTTATAATATCTTATGATTTAAGTAATTTTCTAAGAAGTGAAAACATCCTAAAAAGAATTATATAGGAAGGACATGTGGCCATATTCTCCTTCTAAAATATCTATAAAGTTTCTTGTAATTTTTCTTTTAGAACCTCTTTTTTTGTCTTATTTACAAGTCTAGGAAATGATTTGGATAACCATACTACTTAGATAATTATAAAAACCCTAGGGTTCCTACAAGAAATTGACTCCTTTGAGAACATCTTGCGGAGCTATCATTTCCTTTCTATTTTCCAAAATGAGTTCATGTTGTTCCCATTATTACACATCTAAGAAAAATCGGTATTGTCATCATTGTGGTTCTATCCATATGGTCCTATTCTTAAGCATATTTTATTTTTTCTCTAATATCATGCTCTTATCCTTTTTCTTCCATAAGCTTTACACTCAATTTTTTATCCTTGTTCAAATTTCCACAGCCATCTATTACTATTGTAAAGCCTTTTTCAAGACTACATCCATTCCACTTATTTTAATAATCTATCACTTTGTTTACTTTTATCTCCTTCCCATTAAGTAGTTGTCTTTTCTTTTCTATTTTAAAATTTTAATTGAAATTAAATGAATGAAAATTCTCTTAAATATTGATTATAGGTTTCCAATAATCTTCAATTGTGATTGCAAATTCTTTCATATTCAATAATTGAAAATTCAATTTGAATATGTTAGATGTTTATATTACATTAAGATTACTTTCAAGCTTAGGTCAATCCTAGATTGGAAATTCTAATTATCATTAGTTTCCTATTCCTCTAGGTGGGAATTAGATTTGTAGATTCATATTTAATGTACAGGGAAATTTGCTTCTTCTAAATTTCTTATAAAGTAACTTATATAATAATTATCTTGTGCTCTTAATTCCTCGTAGAAAACATTTTAGGACTTTTATCATCATAAATATTTTTTTTGAAATCTTTTATAATAATCCATGTACAAACCCTGGATCATGTGCCCTCTCAAATTATTATGTCTGTCATGCCTCCTATGGCGACTTAATCTAGAGCATTAATGAACGAGGTTAGGTGGTGATAGTGTTGATTCAACCTTGTAGATCAAATTTGATGTAGAGGGGAAGGTGGTGGATGGACAAGGACTCGACATAAATACCTTACTTGGGACATGTATTCAAATATTATTATTAAGAGGGACATTCATTCCCACATTCAAATTGTTCTGTAGGTGGTTGGCCTCTATTGCATTTGCAAAGTAGTGAAGGCTGCGGGACTTGGCCCTAAGGGCGGATATTTTTCTTACCTAATCTTTATATTCTCTTAATGAGGATGTGCTAGGAGAGGAGGGAAAAGGAGAGGCCACCAACCTCCCCCACAATGGCACGGTCAAGGATTGGAACGATTTGATGAAAATTTTCCACAACATATTAGACACTTGATCACATTTTTGGAAGCCTAAGAGCTTAGGAACACTAGCAATGGTCATTAGGAATTTGAGAACTTGATTTCTTGTTAGAGGGATTAGGAATAGGTCATGTGTGTCAGGGAAAGAAGAATTGTGGACATATATCTCCATCTAGTACAAGATTGATCTACTTTAAGGGTCGTGTTATGTGCTTGAGGAATTCAATGCCCTCCTCGACCCCCTCCTCTAACTTCCTCCAACTCGCCATACAAATCAGATAATGCAAACTTGAGTTGTCAAGTTACCAAGTCTATGGGCTCTAAACATGTGGGGTTTCAAAAAAAGAAGGAAAAGGAACCATGTTGTCCGAGCACTTTCAACCATGTGGAAAAGGAGCAAACTTGCTCCAACAAGATAGTTTTTGCAAGCAATCCCACAGGTGACCCCCATGCTTACAAGAAGGCTATGATGACCCCTTCAAGTAAGTGTTACCAGGATTTCTATCAATATCAAAGAAAGGCATTCTCGCGATGTTTCTTACGACCTTTTATTATCATTGCCCACTCATTTTCTACTACTCTTGTTTTTACTATGGTTCTATCATGTCAAAAGTTGCTCTTAGGACTCTCAGGGAGACAAATTAGTTTCTCACTTAAAGGTAGATAGTTAGGCTTGCTTCAGGGTAGGAATGTTTTTGTAGAACACATCTGAGGGACATGTTAATGTTTATCCATACATATACACTGTGTAAACTTTTGATAATCTAATGAAATTTTGACTACTTAAGAAAAAAAATCATTTACAAATAATTATCATATATATAATATACAAATCTCTTTTCTAAAAAAATAACCCTACACCAAATCTTAATAAAAAAAAATACATATTATTTTTCATAATTTACAATATCTTATTTTTTTTAAGAGATAAATCGATTTAATACTCAATCAAATTTTATAAATTACACGACTAAAATTTATATTTATATGGTAAAAAAAATTGTACACAATGTAACCATAAGAAAAGAATAATAGGATGCCTTAAAAAGAAAAGCGAACGAAAATACAAACTTTCTATCCTGCTGAAATATACCTATTTATAACTGTGTATTCTATGATACCGACACCTATCTATAATGATATCATGAAATTTGATACTTTAACAATCCGCTTTACTTTTGGATTTTGCTACTCTCGGAATCCACACATACAAGTTTCGTTCCAAATAAATATTAAATAGAATAAGATAACATATATCTTTTTATTAGCGAGCCCACACATATATATATATATAATATGCAATCCATTTCCTTCTCTCCCATGCATACCAAAGTTCCATTAACTTGCACTTAATAAAACTGTAAAATATATTTGAGCCGAAGTGGTTTAAAATGTATCCGTGGTTACATTCAGCTCGCACCTTTGTAGCATCGTCACCATCTGGAACAACAATACTCTTTCAGGGAACAAGATGCCCCCAACGAAAGAATTTATTCGTTAATTGTATACTAAATAAATGATGAAAGAATTATAATGTTAAGCACGTGTGCAGTTAATGTAGTTCAGTTAACCAGAGCGCAGCGTCGCGTGAGCTGCCCTTCATTTCCAGTAATGTCGCCAATCCTGCCCATCTTGCATCGATCTTGAAAAGTCAAAGAAGAAGAAGTCGAACGGTGGTAATTGCAGTGAATATAATGAAATGGAAGAACTATGTCGAGGTACCGCTGTAATGTAGTAAAATAAAAGGCGCAGCGGGCCGAAGATAAAGTGGGAAGAACTGCCTCGAGGAGCCCCTGTACTAAAATAAAAGGCGCAGTGGGCCGAATATAAAGTGGGAAGAACTACCTCGAGGAGCCCCTGTACTAAAATAAAAGGCGCAGTGGGCCGAATATAAAGTGGGAAGAACTACCTCGAGGCGGCCCTGCAATAAAATAGAAGGCGCAGCGGGCAGAACATAAGGTTTCGCTTCACTAGTTTCGTTTTACTCGATGTTTACCTAACGACGAAGGCCAGCAGTTTCCTTGTCGAGTTTCCATGACGTAATTCATATATTGGACGGAGCCATAATTCATTTGATGAGTACCATTGATAATTTGAGCGCAGATACTTTGCATATTTCATGGAGATCACATGATAATTGGCCGTATTTCCAAATATCGTGGACATCACATTGGCCCGCGTTGAGATAACCTGGCACTGCCGTGATAATCAGTTTTCCGGTGATAAATGGCATATACTACACATGATAATCAGCGTATTTGATGATAATTCGCGTATCCTTTGATAACGCGCGTATTTCTGATAACTCGCGTATTCAACTCTGATAATTCGCATATTGTGGTGATAACTCGCATAACCGAGTGAGAACCCAGATATTTGGTATTTTTGGTGGTCATTAACCGCAAATTGGTCGGAAAACACTCGTGTAAACGGCAAAGTTGACCCACATGACATGCGGTGATAACCAGCGTATCTGAGTAGTTAAGACTTGATAACCCGCGTACCGATTTATAGATCTCTTATCCAATGGCTATATTTCGCGTATCCCTTGACAAATCGCGTATCGTGTTATTATTCGTGTTTGTAGAGATAACGCGCTTATCAATCGATGATAACTCGCATATTGGATAGTTAACTTCACACATCAACCATGGTAATCGGCATGTTCCGCGGTGATAATCCGCGTATCGAGTGATAATGTGCATATTAGCGGATGATAATTCGCATTTTGGGGAGTCCACTCGCGCATCAACTGTGGTAATCGTCATGTTCGGGGGTGATAAGATAGTCCGCGTGACAAAACACAAATCCAGGCGAGAAAACCTGCATATCCATGGAGATATCCAGCCCATAAACAGAGAAGAAAATTTAATCGCGTAGCAGAGAAGAAGTCGGAGATGATCCATATGCCTTCGATACATCCTGGTTGAACCACAGGCGGAAAAGAATGCCAGATCCGGAGGCGGAGGCGGGGAGGATCCATGATAACAATTTATATTTTGAATGAGTTATCTTGGCCTTCTGCTTGATTCATATTTATATTGATAGATCGGGAGGAAGAGGAGGAATTTTGTTCGATTAAAAGTTGGGAGACACCAGAAGTATGAACGTATGGCGATGTGTCTCGCCCTGTGCGTATTTAACTTTCCTCCTTTCTATTCATTTCATGTTGTGCTCGCATGTCTGGTGGTGGAGCAATTTACAGAATCCATTTGTATGAATACTTGAAATGGTTTTCCTCTGTTTGCATTTTGTGTCTGGCCTACAAGTAAACCTTTCAATATTTTCATAAAATTTGAATCAGTGATCAGATAGATCCTCTGTATTTCAAGTAAATGTTTGAGATTAATCTTAAATGATAAAATATGCTTTATATATTTATAATTTATTTAACATTATTAAACTTTATGTTTATTAATCTTAAATGATAAACTATGCTTTATATATTGATAACGACATGCACAAACCCACTTTTTATGTAAATTTTAATCACTGGCCTGACGTCCATTTTATTAAGATTGCGTAGAGTTATAATAAAAAATTTAATAAAATTGGAAAGAATTATAGTGATGCTTGGTTAACGTTATAGTGATGCTTGGTTGACTTATAACAACTTTTCATAAGTTATATCTTATATTATAATAAATTGATTAATAAAGAGATATATGATTATTAAGTTATATTTTCAGTTTTGAAATTAATATGCGAAAAAGTTTGATTATTAAATATTTTTTTTTTTTTTTTAATTTTTTGGTATATAAAATGTGTTTTGGTGGTAATAAATTTTATTAAATATTATACGTTTTTATTTTTAAATATAATAATTAATCAAAAATTAATTGTTATTAAAAGAAATGTTGTAGTGTTTTATGATGATATGTTATATTGATTAGTCTAAATTATATAAAATTAAAATTAAATTAAGTTTATTGGGTTTTGGATAGATTGTGATATGTGAAGTTATTTATTCTTTTTGATGTGAAGTCACTCATTCGTTTTTATGTGATGTCATTTTTTCAATTCCCCCGATGATGGTGGTGATTTATTGGACATGATGAAGGTGTAGAAATTAGTTAAATAAAAAAATTATAATTATAACTATAACTATTTTTTTTTTCTCCGTAAAACTAATCTAATTATATTACAAAAACTGTAACATTACATTCAAAATTACACCAGGCCGAGGCTTGGAATCTCCGTGGAAAATTCTCAAGAGTGTCTATGGAATTGTCCATTCTGACCAGCTTGCCGAGACTACATTAAACCAACACAGTGGCATTTCAGCCAACACATTGGACATAGTGGCATTACAAACTCATTGACAAACAGACTCATTGACACAGTGGCATTACAGACAGATGTACAGACACGTGGACTACAGATATACCGACCCTTTGACGCCTGATGCCTAACCAGCACGTTGACACATTGACTCCTGAACTTGCAGAGATACAGACACCTAGATAGCAGATATGCCGACACAAGGAAAAAGAAGGGATGAACAGAGAACCGAAGGGCAACGTCGTTAATCTTCGTCCGTCTCATAAGGCTCGTCCTCCGTCGCTGGCTGAGGTTCTTTGTTGCTGTCCTTCAAAACTGGTTGAATTCCTCCTTCCGGCATCCTGGCAGGCTGAATCGTCGAGGTACTGGCTTCCTTTGTCTGAGGAGGGTGGCGAAAATCCACCTTGGGCACCTCCATGTCCAGCCTTGGCACCTTGAGACCATCCCGTGGCCAGCGAGCATCACTGCAATGCTCCACGGTGACAGAGATAATCAATGTATTGTCCGCAAATGTGCAGGGTATGCGATATCGAATCACAGGGTGCTCCGAGTGCCCACAATCCCGTGGTTCCTGGCTGAATTGCCGATTAATGGACTGTTGCAGGTGTCCTCCATGAATCCAAGGGACATCCTCTGAGGAAGCAGGTGGAGTGGCTCTCCTCTGTGTTCGAGGGCGACCCCGTGCCCCTCCCTTGCCCCTCGGCCCTCTGCTCTCTCCAGACATGCCTGAAACCCTCACCTGCACCTCTGCAGAAATTCTCCACGCGGCCAGAGAATGCTCAGGATTTCTCAAATTCTGCTCATGTCTCGGAGCATAATGCGGGGGAGCCACCTTCTTATGGACCGCCATGAGAGTCTGATCTGGTGGAGCATTTAATGGCGTCTGAGTACTGGCCATCTTCCCCAGGACTGTCTGTATCGCCATAACTTCACTGAAGGCTGAGCGGACTAGCGCCTGGACGGACGAATGCTGCGCATTTATGGTTCGGGTATGTTGGGGTGCGGTGGCTTGTCCGGCTGACACCTGCCCATGGGACTTGCCACGCAGCACCACAGCTGCCATTTACTCCTGCCTTTCACCCGCATCCGGGGATTATAAT